>JAOQGN010303402.1:0-15262 GCA_027564295.1 Himantozoum antarcticum
CAGTGACATAGACAGTGACATAGACAGTGACATAGACAGTGACATAGACAGTGACATAGACAGTGACATAGACAGTGTTTTGTGGCATTTGTTGCAAATATTGAGCCTCTTTCCATGGGGACTGTAAACCGTGAATATAATTTTTCTAAGAAGATCAATACAATATGGAGACTCTGCACTCCCGTTCATTGTTGCACTTTTAGATAACAAATGGGAGTTATCACATCATGTCGTATCATTACTAAGGATTGGCAGTTAACACGCATGATATTAGTGAGTAACAGCAAGGAGTTATCATCTCAAAGGTATTTTTAGGAATGGACAGCATTGGTCGCTACATCATAAAGGCAAGCGGAATAATTTAGTTCTGGGCAGTTTCGTATTAGAAGAAAATTGAAAATGGACCTTATTATCTTAATCATCTTAAATTAGCTTAAATGAAAATTATTATCTACAGTGCATCTTTGCGTATCTAAATATCTCAATGTGAGTGCATTTGAATATTGATAATCATATGTTTCAGACCAATGTATCTTGCGTAGTTTCAATAGTTCGACACGACATGCCATTCCATGAAACTGTTTAGGATACTCCAGGTCGCTCTTTCACACAGTACGATCAGAAACTGTCGATCTCCACACGTGTTCTGACCTTGGAGCACCACGACACTGCGGGGAAGAAAATTGTGGTGGATAATCCAAACGGGTGAGCAACTGTCAATTCAAAGTGCTTAGGGGAAAGGAAATTGTTACCAAGCTTGTTGACCGAATGGTTAAAATGAAACGACGATGATGAATTGTTAAGGCATAAAAGGAAGTACATGTATAAGGAGTTTGCCATGGCAAGAATACAAGTAAGAATAAGAATAAATGCTACAACTTGGAATCAAGTATAATAGACTGCTAGTTGCAGAGTAGTAACAGCAGTAACAATTTTCAATTTAATGCAAACAACAAACAGTAATTAATCTTTACTAATAACTCTGTGTTTCTGCCCATACATGGCAAAAACGTCCAGATTGTTAATGAATATTAAATTTCCCAGTTTGCCATAGGGTCAGATTGGCAAGGGTCAGATTGGCAAGGGTCCATTGGGAGCACTCTATTACTACGCCCTTAGCACTAAATCCCTTACTAAATCTCACTGGGTCGAACGTGGCTAACAGGGAGAATGGTGGTCAGATGTAGTCTGAGATAGGAATCGTGAAGCACACTACTTATTGCTAATCTTATTGTTTTCGATTAATTAATAGGCACTTCCGGGCAAGCTTCACGCTAGCTCCGTGCTCCTTTTGAAAGTGAACTGTGCCTGGCGACTTACCGAATAATGTAACAGCCTGCACCTCATTGCAATTCAAGAGCGTAAATGAAACTTGCATGTATTGGGGAAATCCCAATACAATGACAGCTGCTCCACTTTGTACGTCTGTAGAAGCGCGTGCAAAAGGGCATCTGCTGCTGCTGTTAGTGAAAGGACACGGATGCTGCAAACCATTTCCGGCAAAACTTTCATTCATGCCGCAAGACGTCTGCCGAAGTCTGCAGAAGTCTGCAGAAGTCTCTGGAGGTCCTCTGAGTTCTCCAGACCTCTGGAAAACTTGCAGTAAATTTACGTTTTTCCCAGAACTTTCAGGACCTGGCATCAGACATCATCAGACCTCTTCTGATATACTTCTTACCAAACCTGATCTATCGAGACATTCTCAGGTTTCCAGATGTCTTCAGCCCATCTTCAGCCCATCTCAGCCTTCTTCAGATCACTGGAGTAAACATTTTAAGACTTTTAAAGGTGAGTTTAGACCAGCTAGGCTTCAAAATATGCTTGACAACATGCTTGGCAATAGTCTTAGTTTCGGCAAAAGATCTGTAGTGTAAAAGGCTAGACGGACCGGAAGGAAAGCTGCAAGGCATGCCGAAGATGGAGATGAGGCAACCCAACCATGTTGGGTTCATGCCGTCCTTTACTCATGCTCACGTTGGCTTGCCCAATGACCAAGGAGAGAGTTTAGTTACTTCCTTTTAATAATCTAAAATATTGAATCGCTGTTACTGGTGGGCCTGTGCACCCATCGTTTCTGTCAGTTTCCCTTTGCACAAAAATATTAAAAGTTCTTGTGCATGCGGTTTTGCAAAGCGCATGCCAAGCCTATAATATTTGAAAATTTGCTTTAAAAAAATTGGTTTTTAGTTCAAGTTAGTTACTCTGGGTATTTTCGTGATTATGATTGCATGTAGTAGGCATCTATGACCCTTAGTGTATGCAAATACCACAATGAGAGTTCATTTTAAAAATGGGAATAATTAATCCAGACCAATGCAAAATCGGAAAACTATCGACTTGTCAGGCTGATGTAAAGAGGAAGACAAAGTCAGTCATTTCTCATATTAGCCAAGACGCATGCCAAGCCGATTGACTGGCTGATCTAAACTCAACTTAAGGATTTCAGTCTTCATTAGACCTATCCAATCATATCCAAACATATCCAGACATACCCAGACATTTCCAGAGATATCCAGACATTTTCAGACATTTCCAGACAGAAGTCTGGAAATTTCAGACTTCTTCACATTTCTGCAGACTGCTGCAGACTGCTGCAGACTTCTGCAGACTTCTGCAGACTTCTGCAGACTTCTGCAGACTGCTGCAGACTTCTGCAGACTTCTGCAGACTTCTGCAGACTTCTGCAGACTTCTGCAGACTTCTGCAGACTTCTGCAGATGTCTTACGGCAGAGTGTATGAATGTATGAATGTCATTAATAATAACTGTTTCATAAATATAATAAATCAACATATTAATGTAATTATTATTATTCCATTGTTCAAACTGAAAGTTTCAAGCTGTCAAATAATAATAAATTTAACTAGTTCTCACCTGCTGCTGTTAATTCAAGCTGGGTAGTGCTCTGTGATATTACTAAACTCTGTATACTCAATCCCATTATTACACAACTAAACAGCATCCCATGATAATCTATTGCTACCATTCCCTACTCTATAAGATAGTCCCGTCATATAGATGTTAACATAAGTATGCACTCAATGCTAGCAATGTTTGGATGCTGTGTTAGTTTGTAGGTTATTATAGTGCTTCAGTAAACAATAATGATTGTCTTTTGAACTCAACATTCCGCAATGCATTGTATTTATGCTCAACAATCATTGTTCTAGCATTATTGTTCTTTACATTGTTTTAAAAACCACAATTAATGATAAAGATAAAATAATGCCATTTATTCACAATTTTGACAAGGTCAAAAAATTATGTCGGTTTACTATTCGAAACCTACTGATTTCACAACCTAAATTAAACCTTGCATTAAAGTATTATTTTTCTTGTTTTGCATTTCTGAAAATATATAATACTATTCTGTAATGCATAAATTTGATATAGCAAATGTACATCAGGTGTCACAAATATTATACATTGCAAATTATGTACAATATTCAACATAACTACGTTTTTAGCATTTATAAAGTTTTATTTCACTGAATTTGATGAAAATATTAGTCATAAACTGATATCATAATATTCACAATCAGCATGTTTTTCTACCTATTGCAACTAAGTTCCAACTCGATGGGAACATTCTGGTTCCTGTAACAAGCTAAAATGCAAACCTATGTCTATCATCCTATGAATCCTTGAAACTTTGGTGAAAGAGAATCTTTAACGAAAGATTATGTTTAATATACTGATTTTGAATGGACAGATGGACCCAGCATAGTTATTAGCCGACGAGGAGAACTGATATAATATTTGTTTGTGCAAATAGTACCAATAACCACTCAACATAACTTTCCGCCCAATCAACAGCAGATGCGATCCAGAAATAAAGAACCATACAATATCATTCTATCATGATTTATTGTGCAACTGGTATCATTGAACAAAGACATATTTCTCAGCCAATTAAAATTTGATTTCTGGAATTTGATTTGGTTTATTTGATGCTGAGAGGAGTCACAGTCTACTAGGTTTCTTATTTCCACTCTTTAGTATTTCCACTCTTTAGTATAGCGGCAAACGCAATCCACGCAAGTTATATCAAACTACCGTTTGGTATTTCAGGTTTTGCCCGAGTTGTATAAACATATTACGCTGTACACCACTATTTGACTACTAACCGTCTATTTTGTGCCAGTAGTGGCTAAAATATTAAAAATATTAAAATCAGTTACTCTTCTCATAAGTGAGAAAATGCTGTGACCGCATACATATACAATGCCGTATACAATACATATACAATGTCAGATTAGCTATGAAAGAAGGGGCGAATATATTATATATATATAGATGATAAGAGAAATTCATTTATTGTTGGCATAGCAACAATTATCATCAATAATTGTTGTTAGCAGAGTTAATTTAGGGCATCTAAGTGTTGTGAAAATATATCTGTAAGGTTTAATTTAAATAGTAATTACTTGAATTTTTCATATATAATATACATAAATGCAATGGAGAAAATATATAGCCTGAATGCATGAATTTCAAACAATTTCATAAAATGTTGTTTTGTTTCAATGCTGTACATTGCAGACAGTATTTTGTGGAAATGGTAAATCGGAACCTCCTTAATAATGTAACTAGGGCTCCAGCACCATGTCACCATCAACAGAGCTACTCTCTCCTCACCTTGGCTAAAATGGTGCCTGGGCGCCGTCCTAATACATATAATATTCTGACCGACATCTGACGCACCACAACTCAAACCATTGTTAGAGGTCAACTTCAGAACCGTCCTTTGCACCAAGTGCTGTGTTGTCCTTATTTGTATTTATGTTCGAATGATGGTCTGCTATGCTTTTAGTCAATAATGCTGTCACATTCTTCGCCCAATGTCATACGCATATCTTCATTTATGGTTAGGTGATATTATATGATGTGCTATAACTCAAACACCACATCATTGTCTTCAGATTTGTCACTATTTTCTGAGTTTTCCTCTTCACTTAATGTAGTGTTTGCTTCTATAGTTATTTTGGGACGACTTTCAACTGCACAGTACTTTTTATCCTCATATCCATAACTGTCTACACTCAATGCCCTAGTTCTCGAATGCACTGTGGGACTGGGGCTGCTATCAGCTTTAGAAGCACAGTCAAATTTATGCCTATTTTCTCCTTTTGGCAAGCTCCACAATTCAACGTCAGAGTTTAGTTTTCGAAGTTGTGAAAGTTTAGATGCTATTCGGGACTTGACTGGACTCCCGTTACCAATTTCAAGTACTCTGGACATCTTGAGTAGGTTGGTTGGGCTTTTCTCATCTAAGTCAAGCAATTGTTTAAATGACTCCTGACGCCTGGGCTCACTACCAATATGAGATGAATGGTGGGCGTTGGCTTGCCGTATCCAACTCATCCAGTTCTCCTGAGAAGATAAATATATACAGTTCAGTAATACTTGAAATTTGAATTCGAACTTAAATTTAAATCTTTGTTTTACCCTTGAATGAATTTATGACCATCAATAGCCAGGCCTGCCAATGGACAGCCACATGCTTGTATTCAGAGGCAAAAGGGGAGCACCCCTCCTACTCTGATCACATACGCTGAGCTTAAGTAGCCCAGATCCAAGCTTGAACCCTGTTAATAAACTCTTCGCATTGCATTTCCATTTAATAATGTCTCCATGTATCGTTCTTTCTCTTGAATATGACCAGAATCTAAGCTGGATTTTGCTTTGAAGGTTGAAGCTCTACTCATAATAGAGAGTTTTAGCATGGAGTTATCAACGACGACGGCGTCTGTTTGAAGCACGGCGTCCTCGTGGACTGCTTTTAGCAGAAAGCAAACTGCAAACGTAAACTTTATGCAAACTGCTTTTAGCAAGGTGTTGTAGTTAGGAGTTGGACTCTCTTTCCTGTTATTTTATTGTTAGCAGTAGTTAGTTGCCGGATATCAGCCACAAATAGAGAAACTCGCGCAGTTGCTTCTGGATTCTACATTTTGATTGGTCAAAATTTGTGCATTCTGAAACAAGATTTATATTTTTAATGCTTTGGTTTAAATATTTATTCACAAGTTATTTATAGTGGAAAATGTGATACTAAATGTCAGCCAACCGAGTTAAGTGGTTTATAGAGCTAAATTAGAAAAATAGAAAACTTCTGGAAACACTGAAAAACAACGATTTCCGATAGCGCTTTCAGCGACTCCATTGAGTCCTCATAGTCGTCGAATCTGACACCGTCTTCCGCTCTTTCCGGCAGCACCGTTCCACGTTACACTTTCGTGTGCATCACATGACCATCAACGCACATGATGCCGTCGAGCTGATAACTCCATGCTAAAGCTCCCTACTATTGTCGATACTGGAGTGGAGCAACAGGGAGAATAGATGAACAAGTGGTTAAGATCCTGACACTTCATTCATGAGGTCTTGGGTTTGATTCCCGCTGTGGTAAAATTATTCTGCAACAATTTGTGGCCAATATTCTAAAGCCTAAAGCCCGAAGCTGATTCTGGTTCTCTGGTCAATAAGTAAAGTACCAGGGTCACAGCTGAGTTTCCCTCGATTAGCTCATCTATTGAATGATCACCCAAAACGATACCAAACAAAATAATATAGCAAAAACATGATAAGCATGGACAGGAGTACCAATATTTGTTTTAGTTTTGGTTTACTGCTATGCTTACACTAACTATTTAACGGGCCGCTCAAGCTTGAACTTTGTATGAACAGCAGAAGTTGGGCGCGAAATGAAGGGCTCACATTCACAACAGAGTGGCGCCAACTGGGATTCATACCCAGGACTGGGTGGGCATAAGCAACCAATTTAGCCACTGATCCATTTTGTCACCCAATTTTGTCAACTAATTAGGAAATCTGCCTATAATATATTAAAAATGAGGTGTGTTGTACTTAGATGTTTTGCTAATCACCACATCTGTTATTCATAGACAGCAGGAAAATAAAATCCGTATTGATCAGAACACCTACTAGGCAACAAGTTAGATTATTTTTGATGTTTTAAGCTTACCTTCCCTAGAGATGTATGCGATTGAAATGTTAAGATGGATATTATCTGCTGGAATCTATTTCTCTGGACCACTACAAATGCATTGCACATGTTCCCCAGTGAAGCCTCTGCTTCAGTGACATCATAGACTGATAAGTGTTCAGTTGGCAGCGGCTGGCCTATCACATTGTAGAAACACTCATTCCTCTTGTCCGGATTACTTGACCTCTGCAATTAAGTATTCAAGAGATTATCTTGAAGTCGAAGTGCCAAGCAATAAATATATTACATAAATAATTATTTTTCAAAAAAATCGAATTGTTTACTTTCATACCCTCTGATATTGAACCAATAATAAGACACATAGAGCAAGAAAAATAAGCAATTGGAAAGGAATTAGCAGTTTTGAGATTTCTCTTTTTTGTGCCTCATTCAAAATAATGAAAAATAGAACTTTCTTATATTAATAAATCATTGGAAGTTAATAGTGTATGTCTTACCTTTGATTGAATAAATTAGAATAATAGTATCCAAGAAATAGTTTGTAATTTTCCAAAACATGATAAATATTATTTTCTTGAAATGTAGTCTTCAAATCTCTGCATAGGCATTCCAATCCAGAATTTTTGAACATGTTGGACCACAAATTTCATATATAAACTGCATCTGATTTGATTCAATATCTATTTAGTTAATGTAGCTACATGTATGTGAAGAGGAGTGAACTGTCACAAAACAATGATTTGCAATATTATGCAAATTCACCACAAGTACAGACTACAGCAAATATAGTGCTCCTATTATTGACAAACAATGCTCTGCAGTAGTCCAAAGAATTAAAATCATATCCATCAATCTCTGAAACACTAAAAACGATCTAAAATGGATCATTAAGGGTGAAAGCAAAATATTTTGGCATAAGTTTGGCATTCCTTGCCTGTTTTGCCTGTAACTGTCCTACATTGCTGTAGTTGTTGGGTAACAATTATGAATTATGTCAGGCTGTGTGCCATGAAACTGAATTTCATTTCACTAGAATTTCCTACTTGAGACTTACATTCACTCTACTTTTCTTTGGATCCTTCTTGGCTTTGCTGAGCAGTAGTATATCTGTGAAGAGGAATGCATGTATGTTTGTAGTCGTGTCCCGTTCAGTTAGTATCAATTGCCCCTCATATAATACTTCCCGCACTTGATCTGCCAGTACTTCTCGGTTAGCTTTTGGCGTGTTTGCTAACATGTTCCTTAATGACTACAACATGAAAGTACAATAATATAGAATTTCATGGTAAATGTAGTTTTAGATGGCATTCCAGTAGGGGAGGTAATCTAATTACACCAGCTGTGAATGTTGTGATACATGTATTACTATTATTCTGATTTTGCTAGACAGACCTGTTCTCAGACAGCAAATTCAGGCGGCAAGAGAGCCCCTAATCAATGTCTGCAGTGTCCTCATGGTCTCTATTGACCAATAATCTGCTATATTTATCCTCTACTTAACTATCGAGCACAAATAATATAGATATCAGTTCAGTTGCACTTTTTGACCCTTTTTAGTGAAAAAACAGCTTGTGAAGTTTGAAAAAGTTATTGACATTGGAAAGTGAAATAATTGGGTTATCACATTGTGATATGGTGGGAGTTGTACAACAATGGCAAATAAAGCCAGATAAACGTACAGCAGAAACAGATTTTGACATCTGAACACAGTGATAGGAACATGAGATCAAACACTCAAGCTCTACATTCACAGCTTGGAGTTCAATAATGGTATTCACTCCTTTACTCCCTTAATAGCCTAGGCTATTAAGGGAGTAAGTATTGTGTGTGAATATAGCAGCTATGCAGCATTGCAATATTAAGTCATTATAATATTATGTAGTCCTTTGTAGTGTAGGTATAATTTCCATAGCAGTGTGTATTAGATCCAGGAGCAGCTGGAGTATGGAGCCAGATAGGAATAGAGTTATCCGTCCTCTTCTGTTAAGTGATGAGACTTCCTACTAATGCAACCTTTCGGAAACCAGGGATCTCGCTTATGACTGACACATGAGAGGTGCTAATAATGTCCATAACAATATCACAGAGAGAAGATGGAATTACATATGTATAGCAGCCAACAGCCAATACCACACTCAATGTGAATTGATAAAAGCAGAACTATTGCATAGTCAATTAGTGATATCACTGCTCTACAATAGAGTCATTTTGTTTCACCAGAAAAATGCCAGCAAGCTGAGAAGCGCTACACAGATACTCACATCGGGAATAAATGCTTTAGTTGTGGCTGCTTCTGCCACAGAAGGCCAAACAAGTTGCTTGTCAATCTCCTTCACTCTCTCAAATGTCTTTAGCCACTCCATCTTGTTCTCAAGAGACTCTATGGGAGATATAATATGTGATTTGACACTGCAAGTGAGCCCAGATGGTTCAGCAGTTAACGGAAGGTTTGAATCCCTGGTCAGTTACACAAAATCCTTTGTTAATATTATAACCCTAAGATTGCATTCTGCATTCAGTAAGTAAAACACTGGAGGTCTTAACAGGAAATTTCAGGAGTTTCCAAGCGTACCTGAAGTGCATCGGGTGCTCTACTTCTCTTGATAATTTCTTATTGACCTGAATTATACCTGATTCTTGCCTGAATTTTACCTGAATTTTATCTGAGTCTCACAAAATTTGGGTAATATTCAGGTATAATTCAGGTACATGAAAATAGGAAAAATTATCAAGATTAAGTAGAGTTCCTGAAGTTACTTGAGGTACACTTGAAAAACTCCTGCAAAAGTCCTGAAGATCTGCCCCTGCATTTTACCTGGAAAATATTACTAGAATTTTACTCAATTATTCCTTGACTTTCCTGGAGTACTCAACTTTCACTTGAATATTAATACTTGAAATTATCTTGAAAAACCCCTGAGAATTACTCAAGTACACTTCCAAGTGCACTTCAGGTACTTAGTTATTCTTGAGAAATACTCAAGATACCTGATAGACGGATGTGACACTTACTCCAATAAATTATCTTCCACATCATCACTGTGGAACTTGTGGTTGCTTGGTATAAAATACCTTTAGTCTAGTAGATAAGCAGATAAGTACCATTACAGACTATTGGCAGAGCATAACCATCAATTGTTGTAAGCAATTTTCATCAGAATCCAATAAACTGCAAACTTTTCTTAACTGGATCTCTTCATACATTAACCAATATAAATAACCACATGATGTGAGGTGAACCAAGAGAGTCGTGTTTTATGTCATCCTGCACAAGGATAGACCGAACTCGATATCAGAATTTCCAAAAAGAATATACAACAACAAATAACACGTAATTTCTATACCTTTTTCTACTGCTAGCTTCAATTAAATATCCAAATGCAGGAAATCAAATGTTTAGGACTTGGAAAATCCAAAACGTTTCTAGAAACACATGCGCTTAACTTAGTATTTAACGATATAGATGGCATTAACTTTAATAAATATTATACTTTGATCATTATTCACAAACAGCACTGTGTAGTATTGTTGTGGTTTGACGCGCTCCCTAGTTGTACATACTTATTATCCACTACTAGGAGTCACCTACACCTATGTCAAACAAGCAAGCACCTCAGTAGCCACTGCATAGCTACCTGACTTTCATTAACTTTACTGTTGTTTCATGCTTGAATAGATCTGTTAGTGCACTACTTCTTGTTATTTTATTGCAATTACTATGCATACAAAGTGGCTGTAAGTTACCTTAACTTGCATATACTTGAGACCACTTTGTACTCTGTATTTTAGTCCTTTTATATTGGTTTATATGGTTTTGTTGCTTAATGAAATTTTGTAGACTAGTTTTTTACGAACAGTGTATTTTTGTTCCAACAACATTTTTAGTGACAATATGGACACAATTTTTTCGCAGTATTTTTAACACTAGTGATAGTGAAATAAATCATTATCATCGTCATCATCATCATCATTAGGACGAAAATCAAAGCTAGCAGAAGCTTCGTCTAGCTGCAGTTGATGGCTTTGCTGTCCCTACTACAGGCATGCTCACTGGCTTGGTTGTGTTAGCTGCAGCTAGGCTATCAGTTTGAAGTTCTATGTATTACATTGGGCAGCCTAGTGGCCAATGTAAAATAATAATTTTACAGTTAATTTTTAATCGATGCATAATTATTATATTTTTTGGCAATATGTTATTTCTGCTCATTATTATCACCTGAAATTTAATTTTTGATTGCTAAGTTGAGGAACTCTGGAAAACGACTGGCAATTTACTCGACTGTCTATTGAATTGCTCATGAATATGTTAGTAACTTATAATTATTAAGGAATTTTAACATTTTATGCTTTTTAATTCATTCTGGGTTTGGCATAGTAATAAGATAAATAATGAAAATAATTTAAGTAAGACCCAATCGTTTATCAGAAGTAGCATTTATTGAACAGCTCCATTAGGGAAATCGCACTACTTTTAACTTTACTTTTAAATATAATTTAGTCATTTTTAGATTGATTACCTCTATTCGTTAATAATTGAGTAAACAAAATTCTACAATCGGTCAGATTGCCTGAAAATGCACTGAAGTTCGGAAAATAGTTTGTGGTATGACCACCCTGCTTTTTTTGGTATTTTGTTTGTTACTGACTGTGCTTTTGCTCCCTATTTAACGCGCCTCTTAAGCTTTAAGCTTGTATGAGCAGCAGAAGCTAGGTGCGAAATAAAGAGCTCACTTTCACAACAAGCGGACCGACTGAGATCCGAACCCAGGACCTGGTGGGTCATGAGCAAGAATGTAGCCACTGAGCCACCCTGTCACCCCGTGAAGTCACCCCTGTAGAAGCGTCCTGTACCCCTCCCACACCAAAACCATTGGAGCATTGCTCCACACCCCTAGTAAGCTTGGGTGCTCCATGGACAGAGCTGGAGTCCAACAGCAATTTAGTAGGGCGAATTTATCTTTTCTTCAGGCCAAACTTTTGAAGCAATGCTACCAATGCAGTATTACAGAAATGATACCAGACCTCCTAATTTTGCGTGAATCTGGTCATCAAACTAGCTGAGATTCAACCTCAATTGTAAAGAGATGAGGTTCATCAATTAATTATCTCTCTTAACACAAAGTTAATGTGTTCACATGTTATCTTGCTGTATTTGGTGAGACTATGCTATGACTGTGGAGATATAGCAAGACTGCTTGAAAGCGACTGACACCATCTATTAATAAAATACTTTTATTATGCTGCTATGGAACAGAGTTGAGAAAAATTGTTATCAGAAGTACAAACCTCTAACAGTGAATCTGTAGCAACTTCATTATAAAGATACAGTTTGATATCGGTAAGGGAAGTTTTTGGGATTTGTTCACAGCATTCTGCAACAGTATCCATCATAGACTGAGCGACTACATTGTGCGGGTAGCCCTTGACACCCATTCCTATAGCTGGTAGGGCAATTGATCTGTGACCATTCTTCCCAGCATTCTCCAAGCAAACTAGAATTATCTTCTTCAATCCCTTTAAAATATTGGATACTGATATGCAACTTAGCATTAGTTTTAAAAAAGACAAATGTTCACCATCAAAAGAAGAACCTTACTCTACTACGCCTACTACACCTTACTCTACAACTCCTACTACACCTTACTCTACTACCCCTACTACACCTTACTCTACTACCCCTACTACACCTTACTCTACTACCCCTACTACACCTTACTCTACTACCCCTGCTACACCTTACTCGACTACTCCACTACACCATTAAAGCCAATGTTTACTCACCTGCTTTCGTTGAGTGAGGTTGTGTTTTTGTACAGCTCTCAATATCGCTCTGTAATCTCATAATAAGTACCGGTAC
The DNA here is from genome assembly GCA_027564295.1 of Himantozoum antarcticum. Taxonomy (NCBI): domain Eukaryota; kingdom Metazoa; phylum Bryozoa; class Gymnolaemata; order Cheilostomatida; family Bugulidae; genus Himantozoum; species Himantozoum antarcticum. Next base: position 12,824 of record JAOQGN010303402.1, read on the forward strand.
TTTAAAATTTCTATAAATTGCTTGAAATTTTAACATTAACTTCTACTTTATTGTAAGACTAAGATAGAATTTCAGGAGTTAGACAACCATATTAAGGACAACTAAGGGAAAGATAGAGCAAGAGCAGTATCTGACTCGCTTTGGCTGCCCCCATCTGGTGAGTCTCATTTCTGAAGTTATAGCTTTCTCATCGGATATCATCAATTGCAACACTCAACTGCTTAGATATCATCAATTATTGCTACTCCCTGCATGATCCAGTAATGGTAAGACATCAACTACCTATCTCTACTGATTTGGATAACGCCATTAGCTGCTCATAAACCGTTGAACAGTGTGCATTATTCCACACATCTTGATTAAGAATATTACATATTTCTTCTAATGTAATTAGTACTTGGGTGGCGTATTAGTTTTTTACCCCAACATTTAGTTATATTCGGTAGATACTTTTTGCTGGCAGCCGCATATTTTTATAGTTTCTGAGCAAATATTTAAATTAGTATTACAACTTATCTGAATAGGATTAATAGTGTCAATGTAAATCTTCATAGTATTAGTTTTTACATTGTTTTAGTTTCAGATGCCTGCTCTTTTTACATCGGTTTGAATTTAGTTAGAAGACTTAAGGTAGATTAGGCTAATTTTTAATTAGATTAATTTTTTAGTGTTAGTATAACTTGCAACACAATTTCTTGGCGTCTTTTTATTTAGATATTACCAGGTATGCATGGCTTCTGGCCTGGTGGAAATGGGCTTCCCAAATGCACTTAGAATCATTCCACTAATTCGGTTCATCTTCAAACTTGTGGTTCTCAATGCCCAGTCTGTCAGAAACCAGGTTAGTGATCTGCATGATAAATAATGGTTGATCGTGGCTTGGATTTCATGATCATCACCAAATCATGGGATGAAAAGACCTCTCTGGATTATGGTTTTGTGGTAAATCAGTCCTGAAGGTTTTGCTTATATAGACAAACCTCGAAAATTTAAAGGTCGTGGTGGAATATGCTATGTTTATAATCAAAAACTAAAAGTAAAAGCAGTTTTAACATCATTCCAGCCTACACATTTCAAAGCCTATGCCATCCATGGTAATGAATCATTGTTGATTCTCACAATTTACAGAGCCCATAGCTGTAAAAACACGTCCACAGTTTTTGGAGGAACTTGACACACACCTAGCTGAGTTGTGCCCCATTTATCTGCAAATTATGTTATGTGGAGATGTCAATCGTCACCTTGAGAAATGCAATTACTTGCATCGGAACCGGGTTTTGAGCATTATCTCCAATTATGATATAGAATATCAAATCAACAAAATTGCTACCCACAGGAAAAGTGGATCACTTGATATCTCATGTACCAGAGGTATACAATGCAGAGATCTTAGTATCGAAACTCTCAGCCTTGCTGACCACTTTCCAATATTGGCAAAAGTCTGCATCAATAGCTCATCTGCTTTTGCTAAAATGGATAAATTCAATGAATATGGTAAAAGCTATGCTTTCCGTAATCTCAAAGCTCTTAATTGTCCTGAGTTTGCATATTTTATTGGTGAATCAATTAATGTGCTAGATAGTGATGATGAAGTTAAAACACTAGCTACCGGTTTATTCGATAATTTTCAGACAGGATTGGGTAGGTTTGCCCCATAGAGGTCAAGAAAACTCAGCGCAAACAAAAAAATAAAGTGCCGTACGATCCAGCTGTTGCTTTTGCTAAACGTGAGAGGTGAAGGCTGGAGCATAGGGCACTAAAGAGTCGCTTGGAAATTCATAGACAAATGCTTAACTATCAACAACAGAATGTTCGAAAGCTTGATCATTATCACAAGCTAAAAGGGTGCAGTCGAAAATTGGAAAATGTCCCAATTCCAAACAACGATTCAAAGCTGTGCAATATCTTACCAATATAAAATCTGCTAGCCCACCCCGTGTGTATGCCAGTGATGTTGATCTGGCAAATAGTTTTGGGAGATATTTTGCTGACAGGGTAAATAGGATAGTTTCGGTATTTCCACCTAATCCAACATCTGCATTCACAAGTGGTGAGAAAGCTACATGAAAGTGTACCTTCTCTGAATTTTATGATGTCACTCCAAACCAAGTAAACAAGCTTTGTAAACTTAAGTGCTGCTCCATTGACTTATTGCCAATCACAAATAATTCATGGCCCATGGCCTCATGAATCATGGCCACAACTACTCCCAGTTACTACATCATTAATAAATAAGTCACTATCCACTGGTGGTTTCCAATCAAACCTCAAGATTGCGCACACTACTCCGGTTTTGAAAAGCTTATCCCTTGATCTAGAACCTATAGACCGGGAGCTAACCTAACACATGTGTCAAAGTTTATAGAGTCTGCAGCTAACATTCAATTGCAAAGCCATTTCGAAACTCTCTGTTTCACGACAACCAGTTGGTCTATCATG
>JAOQGN010303512.1:0-15260 GCA_027564295.1 Himantozoum antarcticum
AACTTATTTGCTTTCATGCTCAGCTTTACCGGTATTGCAATCGGTAGTCTTTCATTAGGTAAAGCACTTCATCTCCTACTGCTTGGAAGTCTGATCAATATATTGTATACTTGTGATTGTTTTGACAGTAAATGGATTGTCTTGCTGCATAATAGTCTTGCTGCGCATGCATATGCAGTATCGAATTAAGTTGTTGCTCGTACCCATGTAGTATCAGAGCGACATGCTACGCGTGCCTACGTAGTATTGGATTGCCTTGTGATGCGCACCTACGTAGTATCGGATGTTGCAGATGACTGAACCCTTATACGCATCCTGTTACACTTCTGTCTGAATGTGGAGTGCCTGAGATACAAGCTGGTCAATGAATATAACATCTGTGACATAAAAGCTAAAGTAAATACTGCAGCCACTTAACCACAGCAAGTTTTCCGATAAATTTTAACACGATCCCTGGTATTCACCCTCTCTGTACACCTGTGTTATTCATCACACTCTCTGTGTAGTGCATGGTCCAAGTATAATATTTAAGTTTATTGGATAAGAAGTGAGATGCTGGGTTTTCAGATTAAAAATTAATCATGCAAGATTATACAAAAAAGGTAAAATATCAGACAGCCGATAATGGTGTTAAAAAGTTCTAGCCAGGTAATACGCAAAATTAAAATATTTTTTCAAAAGAGAATAAATAAGGTTGCGTAATGACTTTTCCAGCTATATTTCTATCACATAAAAATCAAGAATATTTTTGATATAGGGCAGTAAATTAATGTATAAATGAGGATTAAGACTAAATAGTAATCTAGCTAAAGGCTATTCTCAAGCGCCAAAGCTGAGTTTGTTATGCGGGCACCAAAGGTATTAGAATGCCAAGTTATTTCCACTACTAACTAACTACTTGATGCGCAGGTATAAGCCTGCAGGTATAAGCCTGCAGGTATAAGCCTGCAGGTATAAGCCTGCTAGTACAAAGCCAAACTCCACAGTTAGTACAGCCTTTATACATTTGGACTACGATTTCTTTCAGCAGCCGGTTGCTGTAGAGTTTTACTTCAATGAAGAAGTTCTGGCATTGTGAGATTGTTGTGTCTACTTTGTAATTAATACACGAATAATAAAAATTTAACTGATTTATTGTAAGCACTGAAAATTGTTTAATAATTCATTTTTTATCCGGATCCTTTTGGTTCTTGATTTGACTGTTATCTTTGCAATATTATAATATATGCATTATTTTGTGTGCTAAACAGCATTGACAGTCAAATAACTTGACTACAAACCATACACTACAAAGATATATCTCATCTGCTCATCAATTCATAGACATCCCTTGAAGCTCGTAGACAACTTTATCATCTAATCTCACACAGATTTTTACTCTAAGAATATATTTATTTAAATTCCATATTGCATCCTATTTATTGAAATTATTTCAAAAACAGATTAGTGCAGAGGGAGGTAATTATTGCATCATGGTAGGACGCCAGGTAGGACGCCAAACCCTAAACCTGCAGCTCAGAAGTGGTAACATCAGTTAGCGTATCGGATATATCTATTTTATTTTACTCATTTCCTTATTTATTACTAGTGATTGAATAGCTAGTAGTTGTGTTACTAACTAAGACTATCCTAACCTCAGAGTGGTGCCCTCACACACCCTCCTATTTTTTTAGCCCAAAGATGAATGAACAAAGTTTCTAATTAATTCAAATTAATATGCTTAATTTGTGAATACTGCTACACAGTAATTGTACTTCTTATTTTGTAAACACACAGCTGTAGACTTCCACGCCAGTATCCTGCCTAGGCATTGCCTAGATCCAGGTTTGTGTATACTTAAATTCATCCACTCTCCTTTGTCAGGTTAAATATTTTCTGATCATTGTTACAGTTTTCATTGTATTCATTGTATAGAGTGTTTGTTTGTCCTGGAATCTAATGACTCTTGCAATGACAAAAAACTATTGCTTTGCATACAATTCAACATTTAACCACCATCACCGCCTCATTGCCACCTTCAACTGTCTGTTTATTTGCACAAAAGGAATTAAACATTCTCAAGTTGTGTTTAACAGCCAAAGCATTCATCACATTATTTCTTCTGATACATTCACAGTTAATTTACTTTTTCCTCTAATATGGATGGGAAGTAAGGAGTGGTTCTTTGTTAGCTTGTGAATAGTATTATCAGCTTTCATTAAATTATTATTAATATGCCAAAGAAATGAGTGTGACAAAGTAAAATCATAAATTTACTGTATGCAATGTTTTGCTTAGGAGGTAGTACTTGGTGTTTTGTAAAAGAGTATTTGGGACTTGGCTTTGTGCTGATGCTCTGTCACAGATCTCCAGTTACATAGCAAGGTTCATGGGTTTTATCTGTCTCGTATATCATATTTTTTATCTGTACCTCTTCTCTTCCTTCTCTTTCTTCTCTTTCTTCTCTTTCTTTTATCAACTTAGTCGGCTCCACTAGTAGCAGCATCTAATTAGTTTTTCAACTATATCTCCAATTTTATATGATCCTCTTTGATTTATTATAATAATAATATGGATTTAGAGGTACTCGTAGGAACTCTGGGGGACTCTGGGGCACTGCGAGGGTGCTGTGGGGGTACTGCGAGATACTTCAGGGTACTCTGAGGCACTCTCGGATACTTTTCCGTACTCAGTGATATTCTGGAGTAATCTTGGGTGCTATGGGTTATACTCTGAGTAAGGAACTGTTCCTACTCTGAAGGCCCGAGGAACTGTTCCTACTCTGTACAATTGCTAGTTCCCTGCATTATATATACCTATTTACTATTGTACTCTAGATAAAATATAAATTATATCCATTTAACTATAACCATTAGCAAGCTGTACCAGTGACATCTACAGATTTAGACAAGTATGCAGCTAGTTTCAGATTTTCCCCTACCGAGCAGCTAGTTTCAGCTTGTAACAAACTGCAATAGTATCTGCTTGCTGGCAAAAGCCGTATTAACACAATTTTATTAGCAGCATTTGGGGACAATAGTCAGTACAATTCAGAAATTATTGACAATTCAATTAACATTATTGCTAGGCAAATATTGATAGCATACACTTACTAACTAATATAATAACTAAATTACGTGACGGATAAACTACGTGTAATTTGATTACTACCATAGCATCATGGCTGTAAGTTCTTCTGCAATGATATGAATATCATGAAAGCTTTCCCATGACAGATATATTATTAGTCTACTGGGCTTCGATAAACTCTAAACGCATGAATTTAGCCAAATCGGCTGTCAGCTTTTTAAGAACTATTACTTCAAATTAGTTATCGAATACAACCTTTCTAGCTGCTGCTGCTGCTGCTGCTGCAGTCTCTTTATTGTTTTAATTTACACAACTACATAGAGTAAATATACATTATTTTCTCTCCACCATATATTTGTCCATTTTCAACTGTGGGTTCACCACCTAGCAGCCTAGCCTACGTACCCTGATTAAGCCTAGCCTATGTACCCTGATCAAGCCTAGCCTATGTACCCTGATCAAGCCTAGCCTATGTACCCTGATCAAGCCTAGCCTATGTACCCTGATCATCACATATAATACTCGAGCCTCATGTACTAGAAAAGTCGGAAGATGGACGATTCGCAACTGCAGTTTAAACATGAGTGTTTGAAGATTGTAGTTTGGGGTTTTGGGTTATAGCATAGAGTTACTCTCTGTCTACTCTCTAAGTTGCCTCACCCACGGAGAGTCTATTTCGAACAGGAACAACGCTCTATTCGTAACTGGGCATGTAACAGACTCCCAAGACCACCTTTCCGAAGAGTAGCCACCTATAGGGCCTTAACCTCCATACGGTTAAGGCCCTATACCTAGCGGAACCCCCACACCTCCTAGCACGACCTCCATACCATGGGGTTTGGGGAATGGACATACTAATATCTATGTTTTGGTGCTAAGTGACCTCTCTAATAATGTCGGCTAGTCGGCTAGACCTGTCGGCTGTCGGATGTCGGCCGACCTACTAGTAATAATGATAATAACTACATGTATAAACAGCCTGATAAGACATTGATATCTAACATTAACTAGAAAAGTACAAGTAACGTTTTAAGTCCTAGACATTGCGTATATTCATAGAGATCATGGTTGCTCTGCAAGCACCAACGATGAATATTATTATTAGTAAAATGTTTTTTCGATACAAAAAGTGCCCATAATCAATCTGTTACTCTTCTCAATATCTGAAACATTCAGGGAGGTGCACCATTTGCAGGAATCAGTTCCTATCTGAAGACAGGGAATTGACCAACTTCTCGGATGATTATATTCATATCAACAAAGTAGAAATTCAAGAACTAATGCGCATGCTTTCTTATTAGTTTGTAATGCATTCATAATTAATTTTTTATTAGTTATGTTTGATTTTTTTAAACCATATTTATTATAACGTTTTTGGTAAAATAATTGGTAGATAGCTGGGCCCGTGTATTTGCAGCTGAATTTATCAATCTACTACAGAGCTTGTGTTACTGCCGGTATGGGGTGGAGGTGGGGTTTGACTGGGAAGCACCACAGTATGTGATACTTGAAAGCTAAGGCTATGTTATGCCAAATCCTGAGTAACTTGTTATAAAAATATATTAGATTCACGATAGACATTAACCAGTTTAAGTGCCATCATTGATATGTTTGTACAACTTACTGTATAATCTGTTGAAATAACTTACAATTTAAATATAATTAGATATTAAGTAAATATTTATTACCTGCATTGCTGGTGTGATGAGTTTCTCAGTCTATGGAAATGTTGTTAATTGTGATGGAAAATCAGATGTTAAATGACAGGAAATCTTCTTTTCCTACTTCCTTCCTTATGTCAGTAACCGTTGTATTCTGTTGAGACAATAAATAAATTAATCTGCTTTCTCAACAACACTGACCGGCAAACTTTGCAACTTTCACGAATTTTTGTGACTCAGTTGATCAGACAGATAGTTTAAATGTTATGCTTGAACAAAGGTAAACGGTGGATGCGTTACAAGCCAGGGGTGAAAGTGAAATAGACTCATCATCAATTCATCAAATCAATAAACGCATAGTCTTATCTTCAATTCAAGTATTTCAATGAGAAACAGTTGGCAGTCACACTTCAGGGGTGGAAACTAAGATGGTTTTAACCACCATTTTTCAAATCAAAATTGATAAATATTGCTTTGCTTAAAATTGCTATGTCATATATTTATAATTCAATATATATGATTTAATTGATATGTATTAAATTATAATGATCACAGACCATTGTATACAGACCTGTTTTATCAGGTGGAGATTATTTGGGATTAGATTTATGTGTTTTATTAGCCTGAAAAGCAAAACTCTGTTAATTGTCACGTCTGTGTCATTCTCTCATCAAATATTTTGGGCCAATATATAAATTACTCTCACTCTTGTCATAAATTGGAATATATTAAATAAAAAATATGTTAAATTTTTTCAATCGCATATATGTGGTAACAGCAATCTTCTAAAATGTTTTTTATAGGTCATAATTGTTACTTTAGATAACCAAGTACGAATGTAATATAATATAACTATATAAAGTTATAAACACACTAAAATTTTAAAGAATTGCTTGTAAAACCTGGTTTCTGAAAAATCAAGCAAATTGCTGCCTCTATAATCAATGATAATAAATAAACAATAATAATAATCAAAAATATAATAATCATAAAATAATAAAAAAAAAATATAGTAATAATCAAGTTGAGTCAAAATAAATTACAAAGATAAACACCTTGTTACCTCATGGTGACATGGTGACTCGTTACCTCAAGGTGTTGTCACAGTTGAGAGTATGACCAATAATTACTGTGTCTAGTCTTTGACTAAGGTGGTGTAAACATAAATTCTGTTGCAACTTTTATTGCTTCAATATTCAATTGTGTATGTTTTGGCTAATCTTAAGCATATTGGCTTCTGATAATTTATGTGTTCATCTACGCTAGAGCTACAGCATATTAAGGAAACATTTCATACCCTTTTAGACCATGATTGTTCATAAAATGCTGGGCTTGAAAAAAATTCATTTTGCTCAAATTTGATCTGCAAATTAACCGAACATTTAGCAATATTTAACTTTTTATATTGTGAACGCAACTGCTAAAGTCTAGGAAAATATTTATAGAATTTATTCAAGTTATATTTTCAGAAACAATAAAGCATATTTATAATTATACTATATTTCTAGCAGAGTGGTTCAAATATTGAAGGTTCAAATATATAGAAAAAATAATTGTTGAATAGATGAAATTTTAATACTGAGCATGCGCTATGTAGTAAAGCTACAACATAATTAAATCCATTATAATATTGAAGATGTAAAACCTGGTTTAAAACTAGCGTATAGCAAAGTTTGAACCCATGCACCTGCAGGTATCAAGAAAGATAATTATTTATATCATGATGATAGATGCCACCCCTATGATTAGCTGCATAGGTATAAATAAGCCTATCGAATTATATTTCTAAGTGCCACATGCCTGAACAGAAATACAACAAAGAAACATAGCTAAGTGGCTAAATAAACACTTAAAACACGCTGAACTACCGTCCACAGCCATACACAACGTCCAAAGCCATACACAGTTGTATACGACAACGCAATTGTCTCAGTATTGATTACTGAATTATACCAAATTATCTTCAATACTAAAGATGTATTCATCAGGCTATTATACTGTAACTGTAAATATAAACCATCATTATTACATCTACGCAGAAACACCAGTGGTAAATAGATCAGCAGTAACTGGGCAGTGAGTAAACAGGCAAATTGTAGCATTCACCAAAACGTCTCCACATAATGGAATGTATGCCTACATATATATGCTATATGCGTTCATATAATATTCTATGCTATACCAAGTTTTGTCACGATGTGGAGTTGCCTCCACAACTAGCCTGAGCAAAACAATTCACAGACTTTTAGAAAATATTAGTAAATTATTCACAGACAAATAAATTATTATATTTCGCTTGGCTACCGCTCATCGTGAGGGCAACTAGCACACCATGGCAAAGCCTGACAAGACAGGCTGTATGGCGGTTTGATGGGTATAGTTCCGTTTTCATTCGGTTACCTCGAAATTAGCTTATTTCTGAAGTTGGAATTTATGGGTTGGGCTTTTGGCGTCCAGGAACACTATATGGGTGCACTGACAGGCACGGCAACCAAACTGAATAGGAATTTTACCGTTTGCTGTTCCGTGCAACTGTATCTATACATGAAGTTGCAGTGTTACAGAAATAATTTGCTAATGTTTGAAAACAATAATATAATTTTGCATTATAATTGCAGTTTATATTGGAGGTGTGGCAAGGTGGGGGGAGTGTCGAAAGGTGGGGGAGATGTGACAAGATGGGTTTATGATGGGATTATCAAGATGGGATGATGGGCAAGATGGGGTTATCACTACGCCTGCATAGTGGCTAGCTGCAGCTTAGAGCTGCTCAGGTTCTGTTAACCCATTATACAACTATCTCCAAAATTCCTCCTACTCTATTATGGATGTTTTCAGCTACCACGGATGCATGTAATGTGTGAGTTTATGCATTGCAGTGCTTTTGACAGTACTTCATGTACTTTAATGTCAGCAAAGAAGATTGAAATCTATATAATTACTTTTATATAATAAAAATAAACACTAAAAAATAATTACAACGATACTGGCAGTAGTAACTGTGTTAGAAATGCATAGCATAGTGATTAAAATTGCTTTTCCTACTAAATGCCGTCCTACGAGTGGTCATTATAAGATTGTGCTTGAGCCATACGCAATGGTGACGACAACGAATAAGGTTTATTCGTTTATTTGTTGCAAGCAATATTGTCAAATCTAATTATCAATTCATTTTGTTTTGTTCGTGAATGTTATTCATTGGCTGCGATGGGAGTGGAGCACTTGTCTTCACTGTATGAGGTATACATATACCGCAAAACATAATAATATGTTTTTATTTTATTAGTTACCGGCAATGGGTGTCATATTGATAAATTCTATAAATTTTAGGAAGGCAATATTTGCACAAATTTATCACTACATACTCTATTGGAAGAAATTATTAATGGACTTCATTTTGACGAATTCCAGCACAAAATTAAATTAACAAGCTTGATGCTTAGTGAATTTTGGACAAAGGAAATTTAAAAACAGACAAAGTGTGGTTTTCTATATAAAACCCTCAAATTTTAGCACAAAATTATATACATTTTTGAAAAATTATATATTAGCCGAATTAATTTTTGAAGAATCTTCCATTGGCAAAATTAGCGAAAATTAATTCCAGTCAATAGTTTTTTCAGCAGGGAATAATAAAACGAATTTGTATAAAAAAAAAGAGATATAACCAATATGGAAGAGTTCTGTATGCATAGAAATACTGATCACATGTTATACTAAATAACATCTAAAATATTGGGAGACTATAATCAGGCCTTCGTAGATTGGGGTCTGCTAAGTCCAGAATAAACATTTACTCACAGAGAGTAAATTAGAGTCAATGATGGATATTAAACATAATAATATTTTAACAATAATACTAAAAATATGTGTTTCAAAGAATGTTATAAAAATGCTGAAGTTGCTTGTTTACCTTCTTTTAACTAAATATTATTAACTATTTCTATTTTCATAAAATTAATATTAGACTGGTTGGTAATTGTATTTGTTAATCTCTCCATCTAATAGTAAACCAATTTCTAAGTGGTGCACAATAAAATGTAAAGATGAAACAAAGTATATAAAATATACAGAAATGCAAACAATGCAAAAGTAAAAATATTGTGACGGAATTGTCCTCCCCCTTGTTTTCCTGGTGTCGGAAACCTTGTTAACATTATTGTACATATATTCATATTTACTTTTGTTGTTTTGTATCATTGCACTTACTGATTTCATTGGTCCTAATAATGACTTTTTTACTTTATGACGTTAGGCCATCTACGTAACGAGATGGCTGTTTGCTATTTTCCGAATATTGACCTTCTTGCTTGATGACGTTAAGCCATCTGTGTGATGAGATGGCTGTTTGCCATCTGCGTTACGACATGGCTGTTAGCCATCTCTCTTTTTACTATATAAGGCCTGCACTTTCTCATTATATTTTCATTCTATACTTGGACACCGTAGAGGATACTTGTTATATCTTAGTTACTTGAGTTATTAAATAAATCTTTTGCTTAAATGAAATATTATTCTGCTGTCTGCTAAATGAGGGGACATTAGTCTGGCCAGATCACTAAATTATACATCCAAGACTGTAGGCCTAGGGAACAGTATATTATAAATAAGCCAGCTAGTCCCTTGCATGCACGAGGCTGACAACCGAGTAACACCTAGACTGGGATCCTGTAATGGTCTAGCTTGCCCTAGGGGACCGGGCCTAACGATTACAATTTACTAAACTACATGTAAGATGAATAAAATGAAATGGATAATACAAAAATTATAAAATGATACAACTAAAAAGTTATTAGTTTATTACATTGTAAGAACTGTAGGCTTAATTTTACCAAAAGTAGTGAGTGCAAGCTATGAAACTATTCTAAAATGTTGATCCAAAGTTGTGGTTACAAATGGACAGGACCTTGACTAGAAGGTAGAATATGTGGGAAGTCTCCTTTAACTGGTTGTCAGGATAAATAGAAAGTAGGGGTGAGAATAGCTGCTGGGAAGTAAGGAGGTGGGAAATATAAATGGTGCATGAATTTGTTTTTATATTTTTGGGATGGATTTACTTCTCCTCCAGCGGAGTGCAAGGTTCATGTACCATAAGCCACACACAGTACCATTTGTACTGTTATTTTGTTTATATGTTTGACATAAACATTATCTCACTCAGCCGGCTATTTAGCGAGTACAGTCAGCTAATATTATCTGCATAAGCTGTGTGATTTTGCTGATATAAGTCATCTTTTGGAAGATCTTGTAGAGTGCACACTGTTGTATATACTTTACAGCGATGTACATATACACAAAACGCTTCAGGATGGGTGGGGAGATGTGATGCAAGTTGTACATGCAACATTTGGCTAGCTGGCCCCCTGTCTAGGTTATAATAACCAGATTATTCCACTTGTCTTCAAATTGGAAAGTCTAATAATTCTCAGTACCATAGGAGAGCTCAGTAATTTCACTCTCTCCACGTTACATTTGCCTGAAATCCTATACACCTCGTTGGCTTGTCGCTCAGGTACCACCACACCACAAACCGTCACATTATTTTTTCTAACACGAGTTTCCAAGTTTTCCCTGGGGTGGGGTAAATATTGTAAAGTGTATCATTGAATTGATAATCCCTTCTCAGAGCCAGTTATCATTGCATGCACGTGGCAAGTGCATAGGTAGACGGTTTGAGCATAACAATAATATTAACTATTTATTGTGGCCGAATATTTTGCTAAAATATTATGAGAAGATGTAACACAACAGGATAACTTCAATGACACTTTGTACAATCAGAAAGTAGATTAGCAGCCTTTGACTGCTCAACTCGCCTTAATACAAAGTGCTTTTTATAAAACGTTAATTTGGCGAAAAGACAACAAACTGCACATTTAAAGTATCAAACGTATTCTATTGTTTGAATGATGTGATGGAGACAAGATGGCAATGTATGTTTTCATAGCGAATATTGACTAAATACCAGTGTTTTTGTGAATGCTTTATATCCATACATATTGTGCCTGGTATCATGTATACGGCGTATACAGTAGACTATTTAATGACATATGCTTGGTCTATCTCACTAATTGGTCTCATGATGCTACTACTACTGCCTTTGTGTATCATATCGTCTTGCAAACAATGAAACATATGTTACAATATGGCCTATGCCTATATCTATGAACTTTGCAAGTATAATACAACATCAATTCAGCAAATTACGGTATTCATTGCAATAGTGATGAAGAATTAACTTGGTTAAAAATTACTGTTAAAAGCAAATGCATTACTAGAACTAAGAATTAAAATTTCCCCTAAATTGAACTACAACTAGAGCTAAGAACAAAATTGCCCCTAGATGATGAACTAGAACTGGAACTACGAAATATATTGGCCCTGTAAATGTTGAAGTAGAACTAAAAATGAAGTACATTTATCTCAAATGAAGCTAAAAAATGCGAAATGAGAGATAAACCGAAAAACAAATTGGAGATAAAAAACTAAATCCAATATTTAATTACAGTCAAAGTAGAGACCACTCCTTCAATACTCAGTGCTAAAGGAAAACCAGTACTAAATCTATGGTCCATTGCTTATATAAACTACCAACTTGTAACACCACAACAGGACAAATCCAACAACATTGATAATTAAATTCGAAAATTAGGGTCCCTAGAAATGAGAGGTAAAACTGGATTAAGAAATAAATATTTTGGTAATGACAGCTAAAAATTGATCTAATAATTAAATATTTCAAAAATGAGTGCTAAAAATTGAACTAAAGATTCTAGTCCCTAGAAATGAGAGCTAACAATTGAACTAAGAACTAAATATTTTAAAAATGAGAGCTAAAAATTGAACTAAAAAGTTCTAGTCCCGAGAAATGAGAGCTAAAATTGAACTAAGAACTAAATATTTTAGAAATGAGAGCTAAAAATTGAACTAAGAACTAAATATTTTAGAAATGAATGCTGAAAATTGAACTAAAAACTGATTTGTACCCACAATTGTTTCAAATTTCACTGATAGAGCTAACTTGTTGTTATCGGTCAAATCTGTAGGACTAGAAGGTAGAGAGACATTACAGTGTAAGGGGTTAACAATTAACACACCTGAGATAACATATGACAAAGTGATGACAGTGTTGAAGGTGCATTATGAGAGGGAAGAGTCCCTGTATGTGAAAACACAGAGGTTTGTGACTGTGTGTCAGGAAGCGGGAGAAGATCAGCGTGAATATCTGAACCAAGTAGAGAGACTGGGTAGAGATTTGGAGATAGTTAAATCAGATAATGCAGATAACAATAAAGCATTACAAGAGGCTCATAGCCACATGACTCTGGTACTTGCGGTTAACGGGTTGCTTGATCGCAATTTTTGTAGAGAATTGACTTCTAAGGCTGATCTGAAGTGGGATAAACTGGGTGAGATATTGAGGCCATGTTGTCTGGCACAAGAGTCTATGACAAAGTTGAACGGCGAATCTAGTTCTTCGAATGTGAAATAGGAAGTAGCTGAGATTGTGAAGAATGTAGATAATATAGAGAGTGAGAGAGTGGAGCAAGGGAAGAGATTTGATAGCATGAAAGAGTATCAAGGTAGATATGAGAGCCCCATCCCTAGAGATGATAGAGGTCATGATGGGAAGTGTAGAACAGAGTACAGGAGAAGAAATGCTAGTCGTTCACACTCTGGGAGTAGGGAGATATACCATAGAGACGACTCCCGTTACTCTCCAAGGGCGGGTGCGACTGGCTCTTCTAAGGGAAGATTGAGTGGGCATAGGTGCTATCAGTGTGATAGTAGGAGCAGCTTGCTAGGTCATGCCCCGAGATAAAGTGCTACCGGTGTTCTGGTAGGGGACACAAGGCTCGGGATTGCAGTATAGAGGCCCGTAGTAATTGCCGTAATCACCCGAGATATGGTAGGTGCACTAGTCCTTGTCATGGTTGGAGGAGTGATAGTCCTTGTACCAGGAGAGAAGTGTGAGCCCAAATGGCCGAGTGATGTTTGCAGAGGGAGGATATAAATGACTAGAGAGTAGATATACTATGGTGTTGAAAGAGAATGAGGTAGATATAGACTTCACCTTGGACACAGGAGCCGAGATGACTGTACTAACAGACTCGGCTACTGGTGCCATGGGAGTAGAAATACAACTTCCGTCTAAGGTATTACTGGGAGAGGATGGATGTGAGTTAAATGTGGCTGATGAAGCAGAAGTTCACATAACAAGCAGGCGTAAAACTATTCTGGCTTGTGTATCGGTGGTTAAAGGAGCTAGGAGAAATATGTTAGGAGTTTCGCAGATAACTGGGGTTACTGGCAATAGTAAATATGGTCAGTCAAGATGTATTTGATCCTTTTGAAGAGTTTCCCAAACTATTCAAAGGGTTTGGAACAATGCCTGGGGAGTTTAAGATCCAATTAAAGGAGGGCACCAGACCTCTCAAGTTGTCTATACCCAGGACTATAGCAGTGGGTTTAAAAGAGAAAGCTGAGAAAAAGTTAGATTCTATGATTAAGACTGAAGTTATTGAGTATGTTGAGGAATGACAGATTGATGTTCTGGGTTAGCTATAGCCCCTAAGGCTATAGTGACATTAGGATGTGTGTCGTTTTGCAGGCTTTATATAAGGGTGTCAGAAGAGAGGTATATCCACTTCCTAAAGTCAGTGAGATTCCATCACAATTGCCTGGTAGTACTATTCTCTCAAAGCTAGATTCCTATTCAGGGTTTTGGCAAGTGAGAATGAGTAAGGAGTGCAGAAGGTTAATTACCTTCATAACTCCATGGGGAACGTTCTGCTTCAGGAGGATGCCATTCGGCATAAGTTCTGCTCCAGAGTTTTTTCAGCGCTCCATGGAGAAAATCCTTCATGGCCTGAGTGGTGTGGTCTGTACGATGGACAATCTGCTTGTGCATGGTAGAAATGAGAAACAACACTGGCCTAGATTGGGACAGGTGCTGTGCCGGATCAAAGTGGCTGGCAGAACTCTAAAGAAAGAGAAATGCAAATTTGGTCGAGAATCTGTAAATTCCTTGGTCATGTAGTGAGTGGTGTTGTAGTGTAGTAGTGTAGTGAGATAGTGTTACGTCCGATCCCGGTAAAGTGAAGGCTATTTGTGAAATGAGTCCTCCACGTAGTAAGAAAGGGGCGAGGAAATTCATGGGTATGGTGAATCATTTGTGTCAGTTTGGCAAATATCTGTCTGAGTATAGCGTTCCCATCTATGCAGTAACAGGACAGAAGTCCACTTGGTGTTGGGACCAGAGTCAGCAGGATGCTTTTGAGAAAATCAAAGTTGAGTTGATCGCTACACCTGTACTGCGTACCTTTGACCTGAGCAAAAAGCATAGACTCAGTGCAGACGCTAGTCAATTTGCATTGGGAGCCGTCCTGTTACGGAGTAATGACGGGGGTAACTGGCAGCCTGTCAAATATGCCTCCAGGAAAATGACTGAGACAGAAAGGCGATATGCCATGATTGAGAAGGAAGCATTGGCTATAACTTGGGCTTGTGAGAAGTTTGACTACTATTTGGCCGGATGTGAGTTTGAGATAGAGACTGATCACCAATCTTTAATCTCTCTGTTGGGAGACAAGGACTTATCACAGTTACCATTGAGAGTTCAGAGGTTTAAGTTGAGACTGATGAGACATGATTATACTATTTTTCATACACCCAGTAACCAAATGCATATGACAGACATGCTAAGTCGTCCATTTGATGTGGCAGCAAGTAACTTTATTATTGCTGAATGTGCAACGCTTGAGCATTTTGTGGATGCATATGCAAGAGACGACCTGTTAGATAATGTACAGGAGAGTGAGCTTAAGTTGAGTTTAGACAAAGTAGCTAAACAGTGTCTGGTCTATATGACCAGAGGGTGGCCAGAAAAGAGAGATTGTCTAGAGGGAGAGTTAGCTAAACTGCATAGTGCTAAAAGCAGGCGAACAGAGTATGGGGGTTTGAGTTTTTTTGACTCCAGGCTATTTATCCCAAAAGATTTGACAAAGTTGTATGTCCAACGGTGTCATGTGGGACACCAGGGGGTCAGTTAGTGTCGCAGAAGGGTCCAAGAGCTTTTCTGGTGGCCTTCAGTTAGTGAAAATGTTGATGAGTATGTGCAGGAATGCGATACTTGTGTTAAGGCGAGCGCGGTGAAGAACCAACCTACATACGAGTATCCCTTACCAGGCAAACCTTAGCAGGATGTTGGAGCAGATATATTTACGTTTGAAAACAGCCTGTGCTTGATCCTCTGTGATTACTATTCAAAGCGGATCGAGGCAGGAGCGTTGACCAATCAGACAGCCGTTTCAGTGATAAATGCAGTGAAGCAAGTGTTTGCGAGTCTGGGAGTGCCTGAAAAACTGAGAAGTGATAACGGGCCTTGTTTTGCGTGTGACCAGTTCCGCTCCTTTGCTGGTGATTGGGGCTTTACTCTTAAAACCAGTAGACCTAGATACCCGCAATCAAATGGAATGGCCGAGAGGGCCATGGGTATTGCTAAACACCTATGGCGTAAGACTAGGGATA
>JAOQGN010303623.1:0-15256 GCA_027564295.1 Himantozoum antarcticum
GATCTAAGCTATTCATTGAGCTATTGGTTGAGTGTCTGTGATTATTAGATAATGAGTTATAGCTCAACAAAGCATGCACGAGTGCACTCGTGCATGGGAAGCAAAGTGTTAAAAGTAAATTTTTAATTAGGTATTAAAATAATTTGATTTGCTATAGGGTGATTGAAAACTTGGAACAAAGATGGGCTAAGTGTGAAATTTAAAAGCCATGTGCACACATGGTGCTTGATTTTGAGACTGTCCCACCACTGGGAGTCTTACTGCCCGAATTCCGCTTTAGTGCGCCTTTCAACTTTTTCTCGCATTGTTACGAGTTAAGTAGGCTGAACATTTTTCACGATAATAATTATCTGCAGATCCTGTCAAGTTTTTCTTGATTTTATTTCAATGGAAAGTTAATGCAATGGCTAATAATACAATACGGCCACAGAAGAAAGAAATATGCAAAATGCGCAAAAAAAGATCAAACCATAAAAGATTGATGATGGGGGCTCAATGCACAGTAGACTAGCTAGAATGAGCGTAGGACAAGTTAGCAGCCTCATGCGAATTTTACAATTGGAAATTACTAAAACCATGGCTTGTAATCTGCCAAAGTGGCCTCTTTGTTGGTGCATGTGCGTATAGCACACCAAAGTACACAAATTACATATTAGCGCCCAATCTTTCCAGCGGCTTGTGATTTGTATAATTTAACAGTAAATAATATATAAATGGTACCTATATATCCTACCTTCTTCTGTGTATTGTCTAATGTCTATTTGTGTGTAGCTGTTATGCATAGGCTCAGTCGCTAGCTGCTCAGTGACGAACCCAACACATAAATACAGATGTATATCTACATGTACCCGAGGAATGCTCAATAGTCAATACGGTACTTTCTTCAGCTTCTCGTAAAGTGTGGGTGGAGGGCCACTGCAGAGCGTGGGCAGTTGAGAACTATTCAAGTGTGATGAAGTAAATAAGGCACAATCATGTATCTCAGGAGAGTCACCAAGCACACATAAATAATGCTGCCTGCTCCCTCGTCAAGTCAACCAATGGTAGATCAAATGTGAGAGGATAAAAGGGCTATGAACTGGCACCATAAAATATATTGTTAGTCATAATATATTATAGTTGAGTGATGGTCAATGAAGTATTTCTTCAAATATCTACAGGTACCATCATACAAGATAAAAATGTAGAATGCTCTTGCGATAAACCGTGCCGCTTTGAGTAGTCTATCTACCCCATAGCACAGGAATTACATTTCCCATAAATGACACTCAAGTAAATTCTAGACTGACCCCCCAGTCTGATGCTGAAGAGGGAGCTGCAAGGGCTGCCCTTCCAGCTCCCTCTTCATCACAATCAGACTGTTCAGTCTAAGTAAATTCGGTGATAAAAAAGGAAGCAAAAGCTTCTGCTAATATGACTTTATAGCACTTAGAATATTCCAATATCCAGTTTAGAGTCAAGTGGTAACTGCTCGGCAAGAGTGCATAGAGCAATATAGCTGTTTGTCTGTCTGTCTAATCAAAAATCGGCAGAAAACAGCAGAACATCATTATTTTTAGCCAATGTAATTATAAATGAATTACCAGCTCATCCGATGTCATTACAGTAAGCTGTTACCAAGAGTGTATCTAATTGAAAATACTCGTTAGTTTTTTCACCCGATATAAATATGCACCAGAAATAAATTAAGACATCGAAAAGGCAACAACTTATTGACTGGGTTCGAGCACCGCAATCACACGGAGTACTGCAGCATTGCAGGGCCTTAGCCTTACAAATAGGGATCACACTGAGTACTGCAGCATTGCAGGGCCTGAGGCTTACAAATAGGGATCACATAAGGGTGCGGAGGAGGGGTTTAAGCAAAGCCTCGTATACTTTTAAATACCTTTTCATCTCTTCGGTACCACACTAAATTGTAAAAACCTCATCAGGAATAAGGCTTACAGTTTCCGCTTACTTGGGCAATATAGTCTATACATGCATGTTGCTACTAAAGCTTTAGCAACGACAGCTAATAAGTTGTGTCCATAGTCTGTGCATTATGCATAATAGCTACACTATTATAATAGCTATTAACCTATTATGCATAATAGCTATTATGCATATGAATATCTATACAGATAGGAGATAGGAGATGTAAGTAGACCGTCAGTTCATTTGGAGTTGTCAGCCTTCAAGCAATCGCAATAATCTAAGCACCAAGCAACTGGGCATGATAAATACTGAACTGATAAATGTTTTATTGACTACTGCACAAATTAGCGCATACACTTTTGCCATGCTATTATCCGGTCTCCGATGCGCAAACTATTGCATAAGCTTTCAGCTTCACTCTGATCGCTGCACCTCACCTGCCAAACTTTGTCACGATGTAGAGTTGCCCCACGACAGGCAAGAGCAATGAGAAATATATAAGAAATGCTGGAGGGAAACACGAAACAAACCCTGGCTCGTCAATCAAACAAATGCTGGCTGTTGCTCTGGCTCGTCGTAGGGACAACTACACATTGTGACAAAGCTTGGCAGGACAGGCTACACTGCACCATTACTATTGTATGCACCACATTGTATAGCCAGCTTGCCATAATCAGTGCTAGAATACTTATAGCACTCTGGGTATAACCTTACCTACTGCATTGCATACATTTCAAACTATTGATCACAGTCCTGCTGGGCATACACGATACATACATACATATATATGTGAGTGTATCCATGTATGCATATTACATACATAAGATACATGTCCATACACACATACATACAGTATACATGCATATAATATAGGCCATGTGTAATAAATAATATTTCTAAATCTGACATGCTAGGGAGACGTCAGACATGCTAGGGAGACGTCAGTCATGCTAGGGAGACGTCAGACATGCTAGGGAGACGTCAGACATGCTAGGGAGACGTCAGACATGCTAGGGAGACGTCAGACATGATAGGGAGATGTCAGACATGCTAGGGAGACGTCAGACATGCTAGGGAGACGTCACACATGATAGGGAGACATCATAGCTTGTTGTGAAAGCTAAAACAAATATCGTGATACAATTTGAACATTGTTGAATGCTTATTGTGACATTGTTTAATCAATTTTGCGACAACTATCGAATCTCAGTTGTTTCAAGCCAAATCCTCTTCAACTCTGTCTAAACCTTCAAATATGAAAACACTTGAACTGAGACAAAAACCATTGAAACAAAATAGGTGACTCCCTCAACTACCACCTGAAAGCAGCTGTGCACAGCTGGAACACATGCTAACATCTACTGTAGGGGCAGGCAACCCCAAAATACTGAGCTCTTCAACGTATGTTAGTGAAATGGAAAACGTGGATCGAATAGAACAGTAGGCAATTTATATGTTACCCTTCAACCATGGAAATCCAGTAATATATATATACTGATCAGCTAAAGTCATAATTTTATTGACAATATAATTATAATTATTATAAAGTTAGTGTATATTTGCCATAAGATAAATTTATGTAATATACATATACGAGTAAAATAACAATGACTAGGTATCAGTTAATACTTTAATAGCAGTGTGTAGACTAGATGTAGATACTGTAGGTAAAGTACTCAGTAGCTTAAAGACAAGTACAGTTTTGTAAAAAGTCCACCGAGATCAACAGATCTACTTTAAATACTG
Source organism: Himantozoum antarcticum (assembly GCA_027564295.1). NCBI lineage: Eukaryota > Metazoa > Bryozoa > Gymnolaemata > Cheilostomatida > Bugulidae > Himantozoum > Himantozoum antarcticum. The sequence continues at coordinate 3,664 of JAOQGN010303623.1, forward strand.
TAACATGTTTTTGTACAATAAGACAATGACAGCACATCTAAAACTATTCCACCACCTGCAAATATTTATAAATTGAAATGCGTCAGATCAATAACCTAATTTTCTATATCAAAAGAATCAAATTCAAAAAAGATGCCACATTTTCTACTTCCTATCTGCAGTGTCTTAAAAAATAATGGTGAAAAATGTGTTCAAATTGATATGCAAGAGTGTTTAAGATAATATACCACCAGCCCAGCCAGCCGCAGCCACAGCCAGCCGCAGCCACAGCCGCAGCTACAGCCAGCCCCAGCCAGCCCCAGCCAACCATATTAATTATATTTATTATTAATATTATTTAATTATTCAATTAATACTGCATGCCAGTGTCATCATAATACTGGACTCAGATTCAGATGTCACAAGCGATTCAGCAGCATGAGACCTCGGTATGAGAACTGCGTTAGCAATGACTATGTGAAGAACGTAGATACCTGTGTTGAGTGAGAGTAGGGTCTGCTATCCTCAATGTTAGTCTCAATCCACTGATGGTAAGTAAGGTGGTAGAGATGGTGTGATTTGCTTTTCAATTTATGCAAGAATACTTTCAGGTGTGCCCACTTGCCCCAGTACATGATTGATAGAGTAATAGTAATCTAGTAATAGTAGATCAACTATATTCTATATAGTGAACCATGTTATTCTGAGGGTAAAGCCGCCAGTTGCCTCTCCAATAATTTCATTGGTCCATCCCTGTCTCGTTCGTCCGTGAGTTGTTGAGATTTAGATCCGTTTCCGCCTGATACAGGGTGATGCTGTTCTTTGCTAACAATGGTGAGAAAGTTTTCATTTTTTACCGGCTCAGATTTCTGTGACCCCGGTCTGTCATTACCTGCAGAGCGATGACGCCCTTTGCTATTTAACACATTCCTACATTGGCTGCCTCCTTCATAAACAGCAGCATTGTACACAGATCCAGGGTCAGCCACTATGGGTTGCACTGCATGCAGTTCATCATTATCTGCAGTTGTTTGTTTGCTGTCTGTCAACTGTTCAGCAAATGCATTGAATTCACTTGGCTCAGATTTGTTGCTCCCCGAGTTTGAATCATCACATTGACCTTCACCTTCTTCTACAATTGGATTTGAGTGGTGAGAGCCAGGTCTATCAATACTTGCTGCTACACCTCGACTCCCCGCAGATTGCAGATGTGGCAGTCTACTGCTGTCTGCTGTGGTGTGCTCTTCATTCTTTCTCCTATGTTTGGTTTTGGTTTGGGTTACAGGCACAACTCTATCACTGATAAACCGAACACTAGCCATCTCCACGGGACTGTAACAAGTCAGCATGGGTGAACAGCCAGTTACAGGTTCTTCACTTTCCAAAGCAGACACAATTGATTGGAAAGATTTGCGGGAATAACTTGGGTTAACAAGAACGTCATCTATTCCTAATTTGCTATTACATTTGCTCAATTTGAGCGCACTGATCTCCTTGGGATGGTGAACTTGATAGTGGTAGCGTAGGTTAGTAGTGACATCTGTTTTATAGTTACAGTGCTGGCAGAAGTAAGACTTAGCTGGCTTGAAGATGGCCAGTTGCTGTTGCTGGGCAACATCTGGATTGTAGATGTGTGACAATTCTATGTGCTCTACAATACTCCTCCTATCAAAAGATAATGCACCACAAGACTTGCACTTGTATCGAGGAACAGCTTTCCCATTTAATCTCACTGTGGATGAGATGAGGAGATCTCGTGTGGTGATCTGCTTAGCTTCTGGTTGGACAAACGGTGAGGAGGAGAAGGATGAATAGTCCATATCCGTGAATGGGGAATCGGTAAATCTGTCAGGATCATAGTCTTTGACAATATCTGCAAGTCTGTCTGCATAGCAGTTAGGGTTGTCCTTTCCTTCACCACCTTCCACATTTAATTTCTCATGACACGGTGGTTTAGTGTGATGTACTGATTTCACATGTGCCGCGAGATTATCTTGATCACGTGTCGTGTAGTAACACTTCTCACAGCTGAATATTCTAGGTAATTTCCTCTTTCCTGTTATGTCTTCTCTATGTTGCTGGGTATCAACACTTTTCTTACGTTTAAAAATAACTTCAGACTCGAGTGATTTCTCTGAGGACAAGCGTCTCTTTTTCCTTTGAGATGGAGGTAAATAAGTGCTAGAAGAACTTAACTGAAGAGGTGAAGAGTTAGACTGAGTATTGACTGAGTCCAACCGACTCGACTCTGGTGGTAGGGAGGTATATTCAGTCTCAACGCAAGACTTCAGTGTGTCAAAGTCGGATATCTTATGCCTGCCTCGCACATGACGATACATGTTGCTAATGTTGCTGCTGCTAAACTGGCATACTTTGCAGTGGTATGGCCTATTGCCAATATGTGTGTTCATATGGTGCCTCATACGTGTCTTGTGAACAGCTGTATATGAGCAAAGGTGACACCTCTCAATGGTTGAAGGGGTGTGTCTCTCATGTATTTTCATGTGGTTTTCAAGCCATTGCTCATGCTCACATGAAAAGTCGCACAGTTCACACTGGAAGCTGCCAACATGCATTGTCTGGTGACTAGCATACTCTCCCTCAGTGGTGAACGTTAGTTTACATTTCCGACAGTGCAGTGTAGATTTGTACATATGAGAATCATCATTCAGCATATTTTCCAGCAAGATTATGGAGCTCTCGGCTACGTTGCCACTTTCATATGTTGGGCAAACGTGACTCCTCCAGGCCTTCAGTTGTTTGGTCCTACAAATAGTAGTTTATAGTTTCGGACTACATCCTAATTATATTGTTTTAGTTTTAGGTGGTAATCCAATAGCTGTGGTAGTCAAGAGACCTCTAGCATTTTACTTGCTGTGGTAGTCAAGAGACCTCCAGCATTTTACCTGCTGTGGAAGTCAAGAGACCTCCAGCATTTTACCTGCTGTGGTAGTCAAGAGACCTCTAGTATTTTACCTGCTGTGGTAGTCGAGAGACCTCTAGTATTTTACCTGCTGTGGTAGTCGAGAGACCTCTAGTATTTTACCTGCTGTGGTAGTCGAGAGGCCTCTAGTATTTTACCTGCTGTGGTAGTCGAGAGACCTCTAGAATTTTACCTGCTGATCAGAACACAGGGAGGAATTTTACGGTTAAGAATTTGGCCAAAGAGAGCAGAAAAATGTTGACCACAGCTGGAATAGCGCTAGGAACCTCATGAATGAGGTATCACCATCTTAATCAGTTGACCATGCTGCTCCCCCAATAGCAAGGCGGTAAGTTCTGCTAAGACCAGATAAATACATACAGATGGCTACTAGAGTCTAGGTGCTGTGCCGCAAACGGTCTGAGTTCTGTCCCAATTACGAGCGTTACTTTATTTTCTATTATGTAAAATGTAGATAAGACCATTGCTTGAAACTTTCATATTATAATGAGAAGAACCCTGTAACATTTTACTTGGTTTTATGCTTTTAGACAGCCTTAATTTAAGACATTCAGTAATTGTAAAAAGTAAAGCCATTGCAGTCAGTAAGAATTGGTACAAGTGTACGATTACTAAATTGAAACCAAGCAAAGTTGCAGTCAGCACATTAATTCAATATTAATATTCTTACCGAAAATTGCAGTTATCGCATATAAATTCCCCATCTTCATCTTCGCCTTCTTGAGGAGTTTGAAGGACTCCTAACACATGTCCCTGAAAATATGATCCGAAGCAGCTAGTAGAACTTTGGCTAAATGCATAGCAGTCTGTCCCATGAGGCAAATGGTACGCATCAATCATTGCATAGTATAACTTATACACATATGCTATAATTATCACATGTATTATTAACCGGGTCTGTTGAACATTAATCAACAATCACCACCTTCACTAGGTTTCTGTAACAGACCCATCCTTTAGCAATGGCTTACAGAAGGCAAACTTGTATTAACATGACCTAACATATTGCGGCTCACACTAATAGCAATATCAGCAAACTATAAACTATCCAGGAATACTTAGAGACTGTGGTTTCAGCACCATTTTTCATTTGGTAGTAAGAGAAAGCATCTCGTTACGTTAACATGTGGAATGTGGGAAATTAGTAGCTGCTACATATATTTGTGTCTTCTATTACTATATTCTTCTCACAATGGAACAAAATAGTACTACAATGTAGTTCTAGCATGGTAGTCGTACCTATCCATTTAATAGGGATGTTCTGAATAAACAGTAATGCATTGGAGTCAGTACGGATTCACATTAACTGGATAAATCTGAATCAATATCTTCAATACCAATATTCAGATATTGACAATTAGTCTTTTTTTTATATTTTTAAAGGTAGTTTATTACAATTTATATGTTAGAATTAATTTCTAATAGACGATGATCATATAACATAAGAGAACCGTTTGCAAGTAAATTCTGCCATATCTCGGTTTAACATTTTACCATGGATTTTCTACTAATTTATGAGTTATGCTCTCTTTGGTAAATATAGTATAAGGTATCACAACTCCTCACAAATGTGCAAAATGTTAACAATTAATATATGTAATTTGCTTTTTAACTATAATGAGATCACGAGTTAGACAAAGCTCACGGCTCATTATTTCAAACCATAGCAACCATAGCAACCCATCCACTTCATACCATAGCAACCCATCCACCTCAAACCATAGCAACCCATCTACTTCATACCATAGCAACCCATCTACTTCATACCATAGCAACCCATCTACTTCATACCATAGCAACCCATCTATTTCATACCATAGCAACCCATTCACCTCATACCATAGCAACCCATCTACTTCATACCATAGCAACCCATCTATTTCAAACCATAGCAACCCATCTATTTCACACATGGCTAGTGAGATGTCCTTATCATATAGAATCATAAAATACTGAAAAATAATTACCATCAACAAATTTAGAAAAATTTACATTTTTCTATTCTAAACACATTTCTAAACATCCTATATAAAAAGGCTACCATCCTAGAAGTATTCTTACACACTCACCTCTGTGTGCAGGTTGTATTGCTTCCTGCTAACTGTCATATAGCTGCACATTGTACACTTCTTGATAACGTGCTCCTGTTGGACGTGTCGTGTGAGCTCATCAGAGTGTGAGGTCCTATAGTTACAGAGATTACATCTCAGATGCCTCGGTGCGGATGTGCTCTTAGAGGATAACCTAGCAATGCTTGGGGTGAGGAATACGGGTGCTTGACGCTTATGGCTGCCGAGGTAATGCTTCCTCATAATGCCAATTCCTAGCGAAGAGTACAAGCAGACGGTACAATGATAGCGAGACAGGTGTTTGAAGCGATGTAGTCGCCAATACTTGGCACTGTCAGTGCTAAACTCACACTTGTCACAGTAGAAACATTTCCCTACAAGTTCAGTCAAGTATTTATCAGTTACTTCGGCATCAAACAACACTTTTATTGGCTTGGACGTATTTTCCTCATGTTTTACAGCTTCTACTTCGGCTTTTAGATCCTCCCGAGGAGGCATATGACTTTGGTTGGATGCAGATATCTTTGGATGAAGTGGCATTGAGATAGTAGAGGTGGTTAAACCCTTTGGAGAATGAGAAGAGGCATTGCTGGGGTTGCTATAGTCATGTTTCAGACGGTAATGCCTACTCATATTGCTCGAGTGATTACTAGTATAAAAGCAATGTTCATAAGTACAAGTGAACCTGGCCTCACCAGTATGGCTTTGTATGTGGAAGCTTAGTTGCTTAGCGGTATAGAAGCCCCTTTCCTTGCACAAGCAGCATTGGAAGGGGGGTGACCGCTTATGCACCACAGAATGAATCTCCATTGCCATCTTATGGTGACTGGAGTAAGGACAGCGTACACACGTCATCTGTTTGCTTGCTGCCGTCTGCCGATGTATTGCTTCATATGCACTTATAGACGCAGATGGTTTATGATCTCGATGATAATGCCAATCCAAGTTGTGATCACTATCAGTTGAGTAAGAACAATGCTTGTATGCACAGCTAAACTTTCCTTCCTCTTTGTGTTTCTCTATATGTAGTTCAAGATTCTCAGCTGTCCAGAACCCACTCTCATTGCATGCAACGCATGTAAACGGAGGTGACTTCTCATGCACAACAGAGTGGATGGTTGCTGCTACCTCGTAGTCACTGCCAAAGGTACAAAGTCCACACTTAAAACGTTTAGCTGGTACCTCTGCTACAGAAGGTATGACACCGTTATGTTTTATGCGGTAGTGCCTGTTCATGTTACTAGAATGGTTGCTCCGGTAGTTGCAGTATTCATGAGCGCAGACAAATTTATTTTCACCTGTGTGGGTCTGGATATGTATGTTGAGCTTTCTAGGGGTGTCATAGAGACCCTGCCTACATTGAGTGCACTTAAAGGGAGGTTTACTTATGTGAACAACTGAGTGTATCTCTAGGGCTATTTTGTGATTATTGGCAAAGGTGCAGAGCATGCATTTAAACTTTCCTGTAGTTAATTGTTCGTTTAGATGGGTTTCATTGTGACACCTTATTTGCTTGTATGTGTCTGCACGGAAACTACATCCATATCTGTAAAAATAACGAGAGATACCAATAATGGTACCGAGGAAGAACCGCTAATGAACTAAATAAGTCAACTAAATATTGCATCATAAATTAAATCAACATTTCATGAATTTGAAAAGAAACCAACAAAGCGTTAAACAGGATATTGTAATAATAGTTCTATGTAAATCTGTTAAAAATTGAGGTGGCATAAGGCAAGCAATGTGAACCGTGCTATCTCAATGAACGAGCTTCTGATGGTAAGGCCAAGTTTACTTTCTCTACAGAATGATAGGGGCCGGGAACCATGTCATAACGCGAGAATGACTGCTGTGTCTGCAGTTTTCCTACAGCACCCAGACTATCTAGCACGCCTGCATTGCTGAACCAGCTAACACTTTTGGACTAACGCCTTTATGATGAACGGAAGGGAATTAATGGCTACCATTATTAGAAATTCTTGTGCATGTTGTGGCAGTTTACAGAATTGACCACATATTTAGACAAGTAGTGCAGGAATTACCCATCTTTGGTAAGCACAACATAAGATTACTTACTTGTAACACCTATAGATCTTCTTCTTAACTGATGAAGAGACTGTGTCACAGTCCAAATCAAATCTGCTTCTGGTCTTGGTACGATTGCTATGCCTTCTTGCATCTAATCTGCTTCCGGAAGATTCTATTACAATATCTCCTGGCTCCTCCACATCAGAGGAAATGCTCACAACATCTGTAACACAAACTATCAACGGATACACTAAAGGATCAAGATAGCCCAATCAGAAGACTGGATGAATGGATTAAATACTAGTAAAGTATTGATACGTCACACTACAAACGTCTGCAAATAGCAGTGTCTATTTTGCTCATTGACGAACGATTGGAGCTGAAGTTATTGCTGAAACTCAAAAAAAAAGGAAGACTTGCAGATAGCTTGAATAGCCATAGCTGAAAGTGCAGTGACAGTACACTCTCAGTGAGAGTACTCCCACTGAGAATTCACCAGACATTCCAAACAATTGCTAGATGATGGAACTTATATAAGCCATAATGAAGGCCTGCAACTTTCAAAATATAAAATAGCACATTCTTGCATACATCATTTACCAATGGGGGTTATTGATGAGTGTTTGAAGATGTTATCAATTCAGAACATTGATACCCTTTGCCATCATGTATAAATCATGCTAGGCTTCGGATGATTATCAGTATGTTTCCATGTGGGTGTTGATATTGCATGTGGCGATGGAGTGGGAGTCGCTTTCCCTCGTGCCTGTTTCCAAGCAAATGAACTGCATGCACTTTTACTAACAAATCGCGGGAGTTGTCTATTCTCAACTCTCAGTATTTAACTGCATTACGACATGCAGACCTATTTGCAATGTTTCCGGAATAAACATAAATTATGATTTCAGAAATCATAGATCCCGAACAACACATTAATGATGTTTACTGGTCATATTGGCAACTTTTCTTGCTAAAAAGAATGTTGTTATGACTAACATGTTGATGCTGGCTTCAATGAGATACCTCGCCAAAGCAACCAACCACAGAATGTATGGGAATTGAATCAGTAAGGTTTTACAATTAAAATGATTTGTTTTATTTTATCTGTGACGTCTATCAATGTGCTTAGGGCGTTTCCAGTGCCACGTTAGAGAATTCGATTTTCCCCAAGCGCTGTGACTTTGGGCTACTTTTGCAGCGCATGCATCATGTTTCCATCTACGCATCAACCGCATTCCCTTTCAACAGCGACATGGAAACACAGTGCATATAACTTCTTATCCAATGACAGGCTTAACATCTCATTTCAAAAAAATTTCCATTGTTGAGCACAAATAGGTCACAATCGATAACAAACAATACCTGGAGAAGATGCATGAAAACTTTCACATTCCACACTTAGAGCATCATCATCATTCCCCGTCTCCCGTGCACCTGTGCTAACATATGACTGGTCTGCCATAGTTGACACGGTGTTTACATTTGATATGATGATGTCATTCTCTACGTCTGTGAAGTCTGTCTGTGTATAGTCAGCAATAGGCTGCATATGTTGAGAGCTTGATATGACATCACCGGAGTGCTGTATATCCAGAGATTCTATGGAGAGTTGGAGACCTGGTCCATCCTCTGGGCATGTAGAGTCGGGTACAGATGAGATGGACTCCATAGCAAGGCTGCTCTTTGGTAACAACTCATCTTCATCATCAATCAGTATGACATGGTGAGGAGCCCTGCCGCGGGCTACAAGATTTCCCATCTACAGAAAATAGATTCAATTACGACAGCTTCAGTATATGCTTGACAATATATAAGCTACAGTTTCCTGTATCATTTTAGTACATTCATTGTATTGTCAGCACTGTCGGCTATTAGCTAGTCCTATCTACAAATGATAATGTCCAAGCCAATACTAGTACAATATTATATTATATACAGTATATACAGTCCTACACCCATCCTACCGGACAAAAAGGGAGCTTCTGTTTATGCTAGGCTCTCAACTGATTGGGTACGCATTTAATTTAATTTATAATTAATTTTAACCTTTAGGTTAAGAAATATTGCATATGCTACTATTTACTTGCTATATATTATTACTAATCCAAAATGATCATCCTCTACACATAGTTGTGGAGTACCTCACTATACTGTTTTCAATTTAATGATGTTTGTCTTGCAAGGAATAATAAATATATAAAAGTAGTCAAGGCTAATTCTGCAATGATACAGGATTTCACTGTAACTCAGTCTAATACAATAACAAGGTGTGCTAAAAAGCAGTTCATATACAGCAGCCATGCTATTTTACTTGGTCTATGTAGGTACATATGTTACTATTGGTGCAGTAACATAATGTACTATTTGGTACATTATGTTATTGCAGTACATACATTCTATAACTAGTCTAAAGACAATTAAGCCAAACTATTGGCAGTTGTCTACTCACAAGCGTCTCTACAATGATTGGACAACTTCTCATAAATATATAATTATGATTCGACTTGGGAGCATACTATTACGGAGAAATCTAGTTCCCATCCGGCTTGTCCGATGACGTATCCCGATAACCCGGGCTTAGTTTCTATATATCATCTCAATGTTGCACTCCTTAAACTTCAACCTCAAATCAGATGTAAGACCTCGAGCCTTTAAATATAAGTTTAATAATGTGAAACATCAGCTAAGCCAGCTGGGAACTAGATTTCTCTACTATTTCATCCTCCAGCATCAAATCAATTTATTTAACTCTGACTAGATTTAATTTGTCCTACTGGAAGAAATCATTAGTTGGAACAATTTTGCTCATGCAAAACTTACAAAAAATTTATTCCACTAATATTCAATTTAATTCTTTCAAATATTTTAGTTTTAGTTTCAGTAACAAAATTTGAAGGTTATAATCTAAAAACAAAAGCACTTTGTGTGGTCAGCAAATTCAATTTTGTTCTGGTGAGTCGCCAAAATTAAGTTGCTAATAATTTCTTCCAGTAGGGTATCACCATTTCAGGCAATTTCTAATAATATTTAGGTTGGATGCCTGCTGACAATTACCGTCATGCCCCAAGAAGTGGGTAGACTGGATGATGGTAAAACTACAGGAACCATTTCCTGCTCAAAAGCCTCTGCTTTTACAGATACAGCAGCAGTGTCCTTCTCAAAGCAGATCTCATTGGACTTGGGGTCAAAGAGCAGCATACCAGTCTCCTCATCCGACAGCTCTTGTACCTGCAGCACAGAGGTCAAATGAGGTCAAATGATGCCGCGATTAGACAATTATAGACAAAGGTTAAAACTTGTTTTACACAACACAATTTAAATTGCTCATCAACTCCTTTTTTAATTTGTATTGATAGTACTGAAGTTAAATTTTAATTTTAACAGAATAGTTTAGTTTCAATGACTGACTGACCCAGCACTATTGTTGTAAAGCTCTTTTAGTGCCCAAATACCTTTACTTCTGTATGCATGATCTTATTTGCATGCTACATACATTGATTAGCCAATAAAGTTTATATTATTAATTATTATGATTATTATTATTGTAATTATTATAAGGTTGCATTGTAGCCTACTCCCTTATATGGGAAAGCCTTAGCAGTAGCCACAGGAGAGAGCACTCTCTTTAGACCACTGTTGAGTATATTCTGCTCATCCCACAAAATCACTTTGGCATTGAGTAAAGGCCTGGTTACACGAGACATTAACATTGCCATAGATGTTAGCAGTAATGTTGAGGTTGTAGCGATCAGCCAATGATAAATTGATGTGGGAGTCAACATTTAAAGTCTGCTTTCCGGACTTTAGATATTGACTTCAACATCAAATTCTCATTGACTGATTGCTAACGTTACCGCTTATCACGCAGTTAATGCTAACGTCGCCAGTAACTGTGATGTGTCGTTGTGTGGCCCGGGTCTAATACTACATGTAATTTGACAGGCAAATGACAAATGATCATAACAATATTACAAATGAAACTTAGGGGTGAATGAAAATTGAAATGAAATGGGGCGAAATTCCTATTCAGTTCGGTCAGCGCACCGATGACTAATGACTAAAGTTCCCAATTTTTGGCTGGGGTTGCCAAAACTCCGACCCCGAAAATTCAAGTGTACGTCAAGGTGACCGAACTGAAAATGAATTATACCATTAAATGGAACGCAGTCCTATGTTGATATGCATACAGTGTATAGTATATGGTTTAAGCACCAAAAATGCCTAAATGTTTCAAGTCTTGGTCTATGTTCCAATTTTTCATGTTTTATTTCCTGTCTATGTTTTAACTTTCAGTCTATGGTTAAAGTACCTCGATCATGAGGTCGTGAGGTCATGCGATCATGAGTTCGTGAGTTCAAATCCCTCTGCAGTCAAAAAGTTATTTCTCTGCTAAGAATCCTTTGGCAAGATTCTTAACACTGCCAAGTATACTGCCCTGTGTTGGCAAAACCCTATATCCCATCATTTTTTCAAAACGCAATTTTTTGCGCTAACATCGTCTAGGGTCAGAACATCTTGTGAAAAAATTATTTTCCTGAATTCTCATCAGAAACGTGATTTTATCTGACCA
>JAOQGN010303734.1:0-15244 GCA_027564295.1 Himantozoum antarcticum
CCTCTTTCTTTTTTTTTTTTTTCCCCTCCTGAAAAAATTTTTTACCCCCCCCCCCCCCCCCTATAATAACTCCTTGGGAAATAAAACTCCTTGACCTGATAGATAATTACCACCATGGGCACTGCAATCCCAATGAATAGATAAATAAAATACAGCAGAAAATCCACACAACTATCAATATTTGACTTCGTCATAGGTGGAAGAATGGGGTGGAGTAAGGAAAAGAAGTTGTCTTCCTACTTCAATGTGATTAGATGGCCGGCGGATTTGCAATCGCAAAGTCGTGGGTTCGAATCCGTTGGTAGTCCACTCATTTATTTAAGTAGCCGTGTCTGGGAGGGTGTTTGTGAAGGGCATCCAATGCGTTATGCAATGTAGGGTGCAATTTACCGATTTGAGGTTGAAAGGCCGAAGATCATCGAAGTGTGCTTGTACCCAGTGACCAGGCGGTAATAAGTTATGTCCACCGCTTAGAAGTTACTGTATAACATAGTTTCATTAAGCGGTATATAAGCGAACTAATTATTATTATTATCATTATTTCCGTCGCTCAAATAGTATTTAATGAAAGGTTATATCATGTTACCTTTGGTGCGGACTTTCTTCATAAGCTATCATAGGCTATTATAAGCATTCAAAGGCTATCTAGTGCAAGAACGTGGACGAAGCAAAGCTGTCTGCCCCCGTTTTCTTTGCTCCCCTTCCCTCCCTCCGTCCTTCCTCTCCTTCCCTTCAGAAGAAAGGAGGCAAAGAAAATGAGGGACAGACAACTCCGCCTCATCCACGTTCTTGAACTATAGGCTATTATAAGCTGTCATAAGCTGTCATAAGCTATCATAGGCTATCATAAGCTTTCATAAGCTTTCATAAGCTATCATAAGCTATCATAGGCTGTCATAGGCTATCATAAAAGCTATCATAAAAGCTACCATAGGCTACCATAGGCTACCATAGGCTATCATAGGCTATCATAGGCTATCATAGGCTATCATAGGCTATCATAGGCTATCATAGGCTTTCAGAAGCTATCATAGGCTATCATAGGCTATCATAGGCTATCATAGGCTATCATAAGCTTTCATAAGCTATCATAAGCTGTCATATGCTATCATAAGCTACCATAGGCTATCATAGGCTATCATAGGCTTTCATAGGCTTTCAGAAGCTATCATAAGCTATCATAAGCTATCATAGGCTGTCATAGGCTGTCTTAGGCTATCATAGGCTATCATAGGCTATCATAGGCTATCATAGGCTATCATAGGCTATCATAGGCTATCATAGGCTATCATAGGTTATCATAAGCTATAGTTCCATCCAGCAGTGCAGCCATAGCATGTTGACAACTGTACTTGCTAATGATAATATTTGAAATCTGGCGTGCTAGGGAGAACATAACTCCGCCAAAAAAGCGTATCTTCTAAAAATAACTCTAATTTGCAGTTTCATAGCAAAGCAGAAATCGATCTCATCAAGCAAAAAATTAAAATGTGCTCATTAATCACAATAGCAAGACAGCCATACATAGGAAATAATATAATCATTTCAGTTTCAAATGTGTTCTTGTATGATGGCAAGAACCACTTTAAATTCCAATATATACATTAATTACTTCTGTTAAAATTCATAATTCCACAGAGTAATTATGCAAAGATATAATCTGTTTCAGTGATTGCAGCTCATATTTATTGATCCATCAAAGAACAAAGACTTAATTAGTTCATCAACAGTAATAGTTGCATGGTAAAATATTCTAAATCAGAGTAAAAAAATAAGAGGAAAATATTGAATGCGTATAAATCGTATTTATAACTTGTTTGTCGAAAATGCAATTAAAACGCATTCCACATTATATAGTATAACATAGATATAGGAGATATCGCAACGGCACTCCCAGATGCCAGTAGTCAGCACGTAATCTGTAATGGCAGCGCAATCATACACTGGCGATAGCATACAAAATAAAACACAACTCCTAGCAACTTACTATACCAAAAAGTACAAGTATGAAAAGATGCCATTATATCTCTGAGTTTTAAATGTATCTGTACTCTAGCTAAGTTTATCTGTCACCACATTAGTGTGATGACAGCTGAATACATATGCATGGCATAGACAATGCATATTTTGCATATTCCATTAATAATTGACCTAATAGCTATAGATAAACGTGTAATTCGTACTACTAATAGCTTATCCATATGTTGGCCATTTCTGAAATATGGCTCTTTACCACCTTGTTTGTATTATTAAAAATACTGAGAAAATCAATGCTGATGGTATAAAAGCAGACACCAATGTGATATTTAGGAGAAAATCCTGGCTATCATTTACATGAATTTCAAAAAGCTTGAAAGATATGGCCATGGACATACCTGTCAAGCCCAAAGAACAGCATGAGAAAAACAGAGTAGTAAAAAATATGATATACAGACCGAGAGTTGCCTTAGCACAGTAGCCTTCCCTCCACGCGGGCCGTCTTGAGAGCATCACATTATTTCTGCTTAGTTTAGTAACTATTTGCATAATAAGAAGGCAATGTCTTAATACAGTGACACCGAAAGCAATACCTGAAGTTAGTGCCCCAGTGAAAGTTTGTAAATCACCAACAGCCTCTACGGACTTGAAAGCTATGAGAATGCGAATCAACGCTATGATCCCATCTTCAGTCATAATCACCGAAATGTTGTTTGCTCTGCTCCAATATTTAGTTACCAATCGAAAGTGGTCAGTTTCCTCGTCAGAAGCATTGCCCGCCCCTTCACAGCATCCAGATAGTTTGACCAAGCTATAGATTGGAAGGGCAACTTCACTGATGATTAAAAATGCGCTGATTATTAGGAAGGCTAGCCAGACATGGATGTATACTTGGATAGGCTCGGGGTCTTGCACCTGCTCCACAAATGTGATATATCCAAATGTATCAGCTATAAAGTCAGTGGTGCTAAAGACAAGAGCTGCCGCATATGTGAAGGTCTCCCACTTGAGGCAGCACGACTTGGTAGCAGCACAGTTGCATATGACAAGTTCCACAGATGTCTCCCCTATGTCTTTAGATGCGTCAAAGCAGCATGATATATTGGCTAGAGCGTCCATATTCTATCATGAATTCTGTAGATAATATCAACAAATACAATAATAATATATAAATTAACTTAAAATTGCTAAAACAATCGATGAATATTCTCTAGCCGGAGTTCTCAGCCCACTAGATGGATTTGGATAAATTTGGTCTAAAGACTAAGTGGCGATTAGTCCACTTTATCGAAATTCATCCGGTGGGATGAAAACTCTAGGTAAATATTCTTTTATTTATAACAAGCTATTACCAGCGCAGTAATACTGTTCTGTCTGTTACTAGAATTAGTAGAATATATTAATAATCTCTATCAATGGATGGATAGATCAGTGGGTGTACGGTTGGGTGCATAAGTGGATGGATGGTTGGATGGGTGAATGGTTGGATGAGTGGATGGTTGGATGAGTGAATGATTGGATGAGTGAATGAATGGATGAGTGAATGGTTGGTAGTTCTAATATACGTCTATGTACCTCTTACATGTATATGGAAATATAACATAATTTTCACCAAAGTTGCTACAAAATAGTATGACTATCCAATAGAATAAATTTCTGCTATAACAAAATCAGTCTAGAGGTTTGAATTTGGCTTGAGAGATGCCGCTGGTTCCGAGAAATTACGCTGGTAACTAAATAACATATATCTATATAAACTACATTGTTTACATAGTTACTAGATTTAATATTAGGAGCTATTAGGAGCAGTTGGTAGTGGCTAGGACTTTCAACCCAAGGCTTAGAGATTCCACTCTCAGCTGTGACATTCTGGCAAAAAGCCTTCAGCAAGCTTCTAACCTGTATTAGCTGGGTCTAACCTGTATTAGCTGCGTCTAACCTGTATTAGCTGGGTCTAACCTGTATTAGCTGGATCTAACCTGTATTAGCTGGGTCTAACCTGTATTAGCTGGGTCTAACCTGTATTAGCTGGGTCTAACCTGTATTAGCTGGGTCTATTCGGACAGGGTCTCACACACAGGAGGTCCCATATGTTGAAACAATGCCGCGAGCGCATAAGAGACCCATCTCTGTCCTAATGGAAAAAAAGGATCAGCGAAAAGCTGTCACTGGCTTGGTCAGCTCCAGACGTATTATGCAACGCATATCTCTCTGAACTCGGTAGGCCGTTTCCAAAGTGGAAACATACGGAGGCTTAGGTTACCTCTGCTACTCTCAAGGTATACCCAGAGCCATATAAGAGCTCTTATATGGCTCTGGATATACCTAACCAGCATCAGGCGTTGGTAAATTTAGACCACACGTGTGCAGTCCCATGTGATGCAGTCATCGATGGACAGCAATATTAGATATATAATTAATCTCACACAACCACTGGTGGAAAGCATGTAATATGCTAGCTAGAGCTCCCCAGCCCATAAATTAGCGAGCTGTAGAGCTCCCCAGCTCCACGAACAACTATAGTGGGCTGGAGAGCTCAAGCTAGTGAGAACGCTATGATTTGACTTTGGTTTTGCAACAATAACAGCTATCAACTATTTTGAAAATGGTTGTAAAAAGGCAAATATGTTCACGTGGGTAGCAGTATTACCGTACACTTCAAAGTAATGCCACCTTAGTTGGTAACGTTGACTTTTCCATAGTAACGCTTGTGTAATTATTCTGCAATTATTGTAACATCTTTGTAGGTAAAGCAATATACTCAATAAAATGTGGGACAAAATTTAGCCTAGAGCAACATTTGGTTTGGTAAACATGCTTTGCGATTCATTCGAAAAAAGAATCGTGGTTAATTACGTTGATGATAATGATACACAAGACAATTATAGTCTAAGTCTAAGGCAATAGTCATAGTAGTCTAACTCATACAGGTTTGTTGTTCATACCTGGCTTCCAAGTTTAAGAGATTAGCTGTAGCCAAGCCGCGCCTATCTGGCCATTTCACCTTTTACTTTGGCACTGCCTAATGCTCTGCTAAAGGTCACAATATTGTACACTATCAAACTACTGACAAATCTTGGTCACTGGCCAACTGGCTTGGCTATGCCACAGAAAAGTACAATTAAAGCATTAATAGCAGTATTGGCAAAAATGTAAGACCATGCGAACAAAACATGGTATTATATATAATCACCTAACTAATAATAATTATACAGATAAATGACAATGCTTCAATTATTCTATTGTACTAGAGCATTGAATTATGGAGAAAGCACCATGACAAAATCCAAATATTATAATACTTTGCAAACATGGTATTTGTGTAGAACTGTGATCGATAAACCCACAACACAACACAACCCCCATTGATCTGTTAATATTTGTTTATAATGTACAAATAGCAGGCCCTTCTTAATATTACAATGTCATAATCAGAGTGGTATTATAATAGAGGTGAGAGGTCTCTTATATCATTCAGGTTAAATTCTGACTTTCATGCTTAGGTCTTTAAACTCAGCAATCCATTTCAGTAGAATGTAGCCTAAAATATCAATTGATATGGGTTGTATTGGAAAATGTTATAATCATTTCGCTTAAATTTACACGGTTCAAGTTGATGTGTTGGAGGTAGAATCTGATTAT
Source organism: Himantozoum antarcticum (assembly GCA_027564295.1). Classification (NCBI taxonomy): domain Eukaryota; kingdom Metazoa; phylum Bryozoa; class Gymnolaemata; order Cheilostomatida; family Bugulidae; genus Himantozoum; species Himantozoum antarcticum. Next base: position 5,620 of record JAOQGN010303734.1, read on the forward strand.
ACAGTACATATTCTGAGTAATGACTAAAGTGACCCAATAGGGCAATATACTTAGACTAGGTACTTAGGCTACTACAACCCAGAACTGTATTAGTTCTAATCATAGCGAACCCTAAAAGTAGGAGTTATGGCCTGACGTGTAGCCGCAAGCAGTCCCCTAAGGGAGGCAGCCTTCGGGGTTGCCAGCGGCTATGCAGCAGCCCATAACTCCCATTTTCAGGATTCACTACTATTTGAACTAGATCTGTAGAAGAGTCCCTAAGCAGCAAAGTCCTCACGGTTAGCTGTAAGCTAGCTGACACTGACACAGATACAATTTGTAGCTTTCTATAGTATGTGAGGGATTGGATTGGTCTATACTATTATTATTTCCACCAACGATACCAGAATCTGACGGTTGATGTGTAAGAGGATACCGTCAGCAGAACGTCCCGAACAGTAAAATAATATGCTCAGGGAAGATAACTCTATGGTTACAGCCAACTGTAATGGTTTGTGGCTGCCTGGTCCCATGCCACACTGGGAGTAATGCTCTCTTGCTTTTGGTTGGGTTGGTGCTGGTGGTGTGTGGTGCGTGGTGCGTGGTGCGTGGTGCGTGGTGCGTGGTGCGTGGTGCGTGGTGCGTGGTGCGTGGTGCGTGGTGCGTGGTGAGTGGTGTGACCCCACAACACGATCGCCGACCGGAGGCATAACTCCCAATGCATGTCATAGCATGTGGCTTGATAAGCCAGGCTAGTTCTGTAGATTTGCTGTCCGCAAGCGGGTCACAAATAATTGCAACATCTCGGGCTATGCATTGGTAGCTAGCTGGAAGATTTGCTTGTAATAGTTGTGTTGTGCCATGCATTTGTAATAATTATGTTTACTTTTAGGCACGAGGTTACTTTTAATCACAGAGAGAACACAAAACAATTCCAGAACAAGTTATCTGGCTTTACAGAAATGATATAAATCTTTAAGGTTCATCATACATTTATTTATAGGAAATCGTCCGTAAGGAAATAGGTAAAAAAGTATTCCAATTATAGAGAAAGAGAGTCTCTCTGCACGATTCAAATATCATCTGAGCTGCAGCATAAACTGCCACTCTCTATTTATACTAAATCTATTAGCCACAACCGGTTGACAGGTGCAATATCAGGCCTGCAGGTGAGATTAGGACGGTATAGACAGGTACACACAGGTAACCAAGTAAAAAGACCAGTACAACTAGGTAACTTGTGGTAAATGTCTACTGCAATAATTTATAATAATACAATGTGATCAGTGCAATCAGTACACTGGTGATATCAATTCTCAAGGTATGTATGCAAATCAGTTATGAGTTATTACCACCTGTGCCAAAAATAATAATGGCATTACCAATGTAGCATGTACTAAAATAGAGGTGTGAGACCATTATTTTAACTAAACGCTTGTGGCAAAAAGGTTACAGGGCTCTCAGTTTGATTTGATCCAAAATCCTAACAGCAACTTCTAAAAGCAACAACAAATCTTGGCCTATATCGCAAAAACAAAATCCTAACAATTAGGATCAAATCCTAATAGGGGCCTAATAGTTGAGACCCCTGCGTTATGACAATCATCTAATCATACTTGCAAACAATATACAGGTCGCAAGGCTGTATGAGATCTGCGGGTCAATAATCACCCCGAGAAATGACTACTTGTGTCATGAATAGTTGCCACAGGAATAATTAATATAATACTACACTGTAGTATAATTATAATGTATCGTATCTTTAGGAGTTGTTTACTCATTTGAACGTATTTTTGTAGTTGGAGTTCTCTACTCAGACACATATTTTGGAACGACAACTCTGTGTAGGTTAATCACACGCATGCACCGGCATAATAGCGGCTGCTGCACGACGGCTATTTTTCCAAGGTCAAGGTTGTGTTTTCGTAAAGAAATGAAAATTATTTGTGAATGTAAGAATTAGGATAAAAATGTAAATTATTTGTGAATGTAATTAAGATAAAAATGAAAAATCTATGTAAGGTATCTTTTGACTCACATAAGTTTCATATCTACATTATTTTGTTTTACACAAATCGCATTGCCTCTTTTACAACTTTCGAATGCAACTGAGAGCACACAGTGATTTTCTCAAGTGACAAAATGCAAATGTCACTCAGAATTTGGAGTTGAACTTGAACTCCATTGCTAATGCTCATTTAAAATTCTTATTTGCTGACTGCTGAGTTAATCTAAATCTGATCTCCATCTGAATCTAAGAAGAAAAGTACACAACCTAGAAACAATCTCTCATTTAATGTACACATAAAAGAAACTGGCATCGAAGCTTTCCATTCAGAATCGCTCCAGGCCTGCCAACCCAAGAGTGGGGAATTTCAGTGAGAGTGATGATGGGCAATTTTACACTGCGACATTAGCAACTGGGGCAAAATTGCCCCAGGCAAAATTGCACTTGGTGCAAGTGCAACTATGTGCCCCTATCCCCCCTATCCAGCCCCAAACCACAATCCAGAAGCAGACTATTACCAACTGTAATTTTCCAAACTCAAAACTAGTAAAAACTAAACTTTTCCATTCATAAAAGGATTTATGAATGGAAAGGTGTACAGACATTTGGAAACTGCCATTTGGAAACTGAGTGTTTGTAGTTGTGGTTTGGAATTTTGAGTTGGCGGACATAGTTACCCCCGTCTAATGCTTAAGTAGCCTCACCCCTGGACACCTAGTTTCTGGGGGTGAGGCTATCGCAAATCTGGGTCTATTTGCGAATAGACCCAGATTGGAAGGGAAAAGTGTATAAATGGTGCCACAAGCTGGGCTGGAATCACTAAGATTTCGGAGTCCATGCTGGAGAGTGGTTAGGATCGACTTTAGAGCAATTTAGGTGCGATGACATTTACTTTGTTCTTAAACAGAGCTCTAAGTAAAAAAGAGATAGTGATACATGTGATTAGTTCTTTAGCTACGCTATTGAACTATAATTGGTTTACCCGTTATTATTTTTATTATTATCCTTTGTAACATGACCTTCATCTTCCTATGACCTTCACGTTCCCAGACTGCTGGGCATGACTGGGCCGCCCCACACACTTACCCTACATTTCAGGCCGCTCCAAATACACATGAACTTCTGATTATCCCTAGGGATAATAAACCAGATCTAGTTTATACGGTATTGGCTTTGTCAACATCCAGTCCTGGTTGTCAAACTGCTGGCCGCTATCAGGCCTCGTTGATATTAGGCCTAGGCCTATTTGGGGCTGTAGTTGGTTGGGATGTTTTGTTCAGTAGTCTGAGATTTGTGGTTGGGGTAGAGGTTTTGGGGGTTGGGTGGTTGAGGTTTGGGGTTATGGATCATAGACTACAACTGACTGATCTTGTAGAAAAGGTCTACCAACATTTCAATTTTTTCACAAACCACACCTCCCAGCAACGAGCCATGATAGAGTGGCCAGCAGTTTTACAACGAGGCCTGTGGTCAACATTGATGTTCAAAAGCTCTCTTATTCTAACTGTATTCCTAGTAGGATTATATTTAACTAATCACTCACTGGCATTTTCTTTTATAAACATGTCTTTTGGGAGTATTATCTGGAACTGCTCATACTGTGTATGATCTTCAGCAGTTCCTTACAATATATTCCTTACATTGTCTACTAAATAACCGTAGCCTATAAATTGCCACAGAGACTGGATATAATTATCTAGCAGCCCACACTGCATACAGAGTGACTTGGCGGAGATTCGAACCACAGACCAGTTGATCACAGATCGGACACTCTACCATCAAGCCAAACTGCTCACCTTATTAATAATAATAATACCATTTATTTATAAAACAAGCAAAACAAAGTAAACTAAAGCTAAATAAAACAAAAGTTTCTTCTAAGCGCGATTTACTAAAACTGACATTAAGAACTAAAAAGAAACCAATGGATTTTCGATATATATTTAAAGGAGTTAAAATTGTTTATGATTCTAATATCAGCAGGAAGAGAATTAAAAACTTGGCAAATAGAATAAAAACAACTTTTCTCTGCGTATGTAATAAGCTTGCTATTCTATGCGTATGTAATAAGCCTGCTATTCTCTGCGTATGTAATAAGCTTGCTATTCTCTGCGTATGTAATAAGCCTGCTATTCTATGCGTATGTAATAAGCCTGCTATTCTATGAAAATACTCTTTATGTCAGTAGAGGTGCACTAGCAGATCTGATAAATCGAGCCGCTGCATCAATTAGAGGTGAAAAATAGTTAAGAGCCATATTATGTAGATTTTGTAGAATCTTAAAGCCCACAGCCAACTTAAAAAGTCCTTGATAGGCAGCCAATGTAGCTGTTGTACAGCAACAGCTACATTGGCTGCCATTAGCGATTAATTTAGTAGCTACTCTGTAACCGTAATCCGAGACTGAATACTGTTATACAGTTCTGTGGTTTGTACTAAGCACTGTACCAAAACACGCTAATAGTAGTAGCCCGATTATATTAATAACAACGTTGTTGTAAAGTATTGCAACAAGTTTGCAATCAAACTAAGCACAGGCCTACATATTGTAGATCACCTGTGTAGATCACTGTAAATCACCATATTGTAGATGGACTTCCCAGAAGACTATGCCTAAAAGCGCCGACTACAGATCGGAAAAAAATTCTCACAAAAAGCTTGTTCACAGAGCTCACAGAAGTAGCTTGTTTAACTAATCCACTCAACTAATCCAAAAGCGTGCACGACTGTCACTGTCACAAGTTTAGCCTCCACTGGAGTCGCCGACCTATCTGGTTGACCCGTTCTAGAAACTTGATTGTACGTATTATTTAAAATTGATCTCTATTTGATAGGAGGAATGCAGGTAACTCTGAATCCCTCTGGACAATTGGTTGTGGAAAATTAAGTAGGCCTAATAAACTCCTGCCTACCTGAATATAGCCTGACGGTTATTACTTTTAGCAGCTGGATAACCTAAACCAGTAAGTCTTTGCTTCCCATGTCATTATTTTATAAGTATATATGTTATAATTCAACATTATAAGTTACTTCAGTTTCTAATAATTTTTTCTGCTCCAATTTCGATGCACTCTGATTAGATTTGTAATTAGATTAACGCTAACTCGGTGTAATATGGCGACATAGTCAGTATGGATATTTTTATTGTGTAGATATTGGTTCTAGCGTTTATATTCCGTATGGAAATAATAAATGTTATTGTCTAATTCACGATTACCAGCTAGAACACTCACAACAGGTAAGCCGACAATTATCATTGCTGAAAACAATTTCAAACTTTATAATTATTGTGCACTGACACATCGCACAACTGCAGGACAGTAGAGTGAGAATTGTTTCTTAGAAATGATTGGATTGAGAAAAAGTGTCAATTAAATTCAAGCTGTTATTAATTTCACTTTTTTGGTACTACACCAGGATTTTTGGTGGCATGAGAAGCGACTACGGACTGCAGTAGGCGTTTGTCACATTTTGTTAAATTGTATACCATGGTAATCTATTATTAGCGAGCGCAGTGACAAATCTAAAGATTGTTAACAATTTTCAAAATTTATTGGAAATTTATTGGAAACTTGCAATGTGAATCATGCCAGAAATATTTTTGAGGAGGCATAAATTGATACACCGCAAAATCTTTCAGTGGACAAACCTGGTGCGGTATTCGCTGGCTTTAGTTAACGACCACAATTATTATTTATCCGAGAGATAACTTCAGACTACACCTATATCTAGGACTAGGCCTATATCTAGGACTAGGCCTATATCTAGGACTAGGCCTATATCCGAGTGATAACTTCAGACTAGGCTTATATATTCTAGGACTAGGCCTATATCAGAGAGATAACTTCAGACTAGGCCTATATCTAGGACTAGGCCTATATCCGAGAGATAACTTCAGACTAGGCCTATATATTCTAGGACTAGGCCTTATCAGAGAGATAACTTCAGACTAGGCCTATATCTAAGACTAGGCATATATCCGAGTGATAACTTCAGACTACGTTTATATCTAGGACTAGGCCTATATCAGAGAGATAACTTCAGACTAGGCCTTGTCTGAAGTTTTTGTCAAGGCTTTACAATACATCTTTATTAGTTGTATTGTAAAGATGTACAATACAATTAATTTAAAGATGTACAATACTTTTAATTAATTGTATTGTACATCTTTTAATTAAAGTACGATACAATATTCACATTATCTTGCACAATGTAAATTTGTGGTCATTATTTAATAATTTAGCAAGGCTATAAATATTTGTAATTTATTGAATTTGATTTATTTTGTGTATCATTTACTCTTATCCTAAAAACAAGAGCTTAGTGTTACTAAATTAATACATTAATCCCAATAATAAGACAAATTGACAAAATGTTCAATTTGTCAGCCTTAATACGCTAACAAATTGAACATTCTTCACCAATCTGTGCCACTGTGTCAACCAGATCATTGTCGCTATGACAAAGTGTATATATTTACTGATGTAGGAGGGCGCTAGCATGCATGGATACATTCACTATACCCACAGCATTTCATTCCAATTCAGGTAAGTATGGCTGATTTTGGTTCTTATGTCGTAAATAGTCTACGACTGGGTCTACAAATGATGCACTTACACGGGTTTGCTTTCTTGGCGACTATCGCACCGGAAACATCCAAAACAATTTATTATCAAAATCAATATAGATGTAGACGGTAGTTATTAGAAAGGTTTTAGTTCAGGGCGATATACATGTACATGTAGTTTGTTGCCTGGTAAAATATATTGCTGTGGCTGTGTCAGGATAAGCATAGCTAGCCTGGTCGGTATTGAAATGGATGACTGTTTGGAAAAAGCATTATATTTCTCAATGTGATTTGGTTTAAAATTGAGATAATGATATATTTTAATATTGAGACAATAAATACTTTTATTATTTTCACTTTGTAAACTTGCTGTTGGTGATTGTGTTACAACATGATATAATAAGCTGAAACTGCAACTCTTTTTCGGAGGGGAATAACTCCATTTGTACATCCAGTGTTTGATTGAGAATGGGGTTTGGGGACTTCCCAATTTTCCTTACTAATGGAGAAAGGGCTGCAGTTTTTAGGCTTGGTACAGTGATGCTTGGCTCCACAAAATGTCACTGGACTTGTATAATTCCTTCTTTTCTGGCAGAATATCCACAGCACAACCACTTTAGCACGTGTCACATCCTGCTGTAGCACACCCCATTAACCTGCTGCCAAGTAGACCTAATTGTATACTATATCAGTGTGAGGGTGAGAGGCGCTGGTGCATGAGCCACTCTACCTACGACATGCATGAGAGGATGAAGAGACTGAAACAGCGACTTGGGCTACGGAAATCTATTGGTAAAAGTAGCACATTTGATGAAGGACTCTCTCAGTATACTATACCAGAAAATGGACCTGCGCAGACCTTAACTAGTGGCTACTCAGACTACACACTCGACACAAGCACACACTTCAAAGGTAGGAATTTATCAACTTTATCAGAAATTTAATCTAATCTATTCCACTCTCAGTCTCATTGTGCTAACTGTAACCCTTATCTTCATCAGACTAAATGTAGGTACAGGTACATATGGGCATCGTAGAGTGTTATGTAAGCAACAGCATTGTGGAACATGGCTCTCCATTACCACACAGCACATTCTGGGACTAGGCGTTCTTTGGGAGTCCTCTTCTGTGCTCTTTGATTACTGATGGCTAATTTTGGAATTAGCCACACTTTTTGTGTGCCTTTTGTAAGTAATATATTTGGATGAAATAAAAGTAATCAAACTACGCAAACCTGTGGATAATCTAAACTTCATTTTACTCGGAAAGCTAGTACACAGCTACACATGTTTGGTTATTTGGACTAAACGCACATGAGCACAGCTAACAGATATGAGCACATGAGCACAGCTAACAGATATGAGCACATGAGCACAGCTAACAGACTGACTGAAATTTGAGACGATAATACCATAACTGGCGACTGGGTATAATAGTGCAGTTATATTTAGGAGTTATGTTTGCATGGTTACATGATTTTACATGCATGTGCAAACCAGTATAGGCATATTTATACAAACTTAAGTAGTATACGTATATGTCTGTGGTGCAAACAACTGCAAATAAATGATGCGTCAAAATTAGTTTGTCACAAAAATTTGTATGTTAAGAAAAAAATTTTGTTCTGACTAGCAGCAGTTCTAGTGTGTCGAAATTACATGCGACTGTAAAAGATCTGCTTTCTTTTTTCTACTTTATTTTTATGGTATATATTATGTCAGTTACATACTCACTAATCTAGATAGCAACTGACAGTCTGCTAAAAAGTAGACACAAAGCCTACCTGGGGCGTCTCGGCAAAGAAACCTATTTCTCTTTAGTTTATTTAGTGGAGGAACAGAGCTATTGAGACCTCGTTTTCACACAGCTGTATTCTCCACTCTATTGTACATGTGGTATTCTGTTTTTTCCATATCATGCTATAATAAATCAGAGCAAGTAAAAATCGTAATAAGCCTGTGCTAATAATTTGTGAAACTGTCAATACAACACGACCTGTCTAGGTGTTTAGGGCTACCGAATACCATATTACAATACAACACGACCTGTCTAGGTGTTTAGGGCTACCGAATACCATATTACAATACAACCCGACCTGTCTAGGTGTTTAGGGCTACCGAATACCATATTACAATACAACACGACCTGTGTAGGTGTTTAGGGCTACCGAATACCATATTACAATGCAACACGACCTGTCTAGGTGTTTAGGGCTACCGAATACCATATTACAATACAACACGACCTGTCTAGGTGTTTAGGACTACCGATAGCATATTACAATTTCCCGCCACACAATGGTTCCTGATGTCGTGCAGGTCTAGTGGTACCAGTATAGCCTAGTCTAAATACATGTATTACTTTTTATAGTAATTGTGCATGCATAAAGTGAATATTTATTGTCTTGCTTGATAGGGCCAGACACATTACCATGAGTGCGCATATCTCAATATGATAATCTATGCGATTAATTTACATAAAAATTCACAAATTCTCGTCTTTTGTTAGCTATCTAATTATTGATTTGTAATAATTTCTAATTGAATATGCACTAATATTTTTCCATTCCCAGTGAGATATAATTATTTATTCCAAACATCCTGAATATTCACTGTGCTTATGCATAAGACATTAGTACTAAGGAACCTTTGACCAAGTCTGGTGTAACAGAGTGAAGAAGTTATACAATAGTATAACTTCTGTAATACAAACTACAGATCAACTAGTATATTGCTATTATAATGCTATTAGTATACACTAGTATATAAACTAGTATTTACAATATAATACACAGTGTAGTAGAGCTTTGCGATGGGCAAGTTTTAACTATTGATACGATCTGGGCGAGTATTTACAATATGAAATGGCGTACGATGAAAGATCCAATATGTACAATACATACATACATACGTACTATACAATATGTACAATACATACATACTTACTATACAATATGAAACGATGTAAGTGCTCCTTTTGTCATTATTACTAATCATCTCCAAATTAATCTACTGCTTTAACCCTTTCAGTCCCAGGCCAATTTTCAAATTTGATATGACTCGCATGATTTC
>JAOQGN010303844.1:0-15242 GCA_027564295.1 Himantozoum antarcticum
TACTGTCTTGTCACAATAACATCAAGTGCAAGTAGCAACTGGAATCGGGAGTGCACCTTCTACACTTCAATATACATGTAGTGTAATACATAAACGTTCTGTTTAAAATGGCGTATGGCGTACTTTAAAGTGTCAGAATGGCGTACTAGTTGCCCCCACCTTAGGGGGAGGGGCGAAAAAGTTAAACAGGTTGAGGAACAAAAACATAACATTAAGTTTAAAATGATTAAAATACTTCCATTTTAGATATTTGGAAGTATACAATACTTCCAATACAATACTTCACTAGATCAAAAAACAAGGTCATAATTCAAATGGATCGAGGTGCTGGACTTGTTGAGACATGGCCAGACATTGGTCGGGTTGTCGCGTCTCCTTGAATTGCACCCGACCTGACTGTTGGTATGTATCAGCTGTGGTGAGATCAACGAATGGCTTGGTTGTTTGCTCTTGGAGATGTAATTGCAGTTGAGTTTACAACAGATGCTGTAAAATATGTGATCTGCAAATGTTGTAGTCGTTGTTCGTACATCTGCAGATGGGACGCTATGCTACTAACAGCTAGTTTTTCTATTCTCATAAGCCGTTGTTGTAGCGGCAGAGGGCATGGTACCATGCAAGTCTAGCATCGGTTAATACTCATCTTAATGCATGAGATGCAAAATGCTTTTCGAAGGTCCGCTGGTATGCCTGAAATTTTTAGCTTGATCAACATACCTTATACACATAATTATATCGATGGTCTTGTTTCCATTACAATATAGTTTTACAATTTGTTCAAAAGTAAAATGTTGGCACACTTTCAGTAAGCCTATAAGTAGGCCTATGTGAATTTATGTTGGTACATCTGCTCAGTCATGCCAACAGTTCAACTTTTGATGTTCCACTCTCGTGATAATATTGTGTTATTACGGTACTTTTACTTCATAATAACATAGGGCTACTAATACTGCATATTACTTCGATTGTTTCAGCCATTGAATAGTAATCCAAATAAAAATTATAAATAGTAAATCTTAGTCTCCTTTGTTCTGTTCTGTTCCTCACAGAACCTCAAGATTACTGTGCGGAGGAAGAGGAGTTCCTCAGCTGAGTATAATACCAGTCTATGTAGTATCAATTCATGTGATGTTTCATGGTTAAAGCTGCCATGCAGAAAGTTGTAGATAAGAGTATATTGGGCTAGAGGAAGAGATTGAAATATCGATCTTGTGTTATCTCTTATCAACTCACTGCTTACTGTTAGTGTTAGCAAGTCAAAAGATTGTACTAGTGATGAATGCACTTTACCACTTAGGAAATGAACCATTAATCTAAGAAGTGACAGTGTCCTTCTAATTTTTAACGAATTAAGATTGAGTGACTCGCTGACTTCACTGATGCTACAAGTGCATTATACCTTTGATGTTACTAGCAAATCTAATAGCCTGATTGTGGCCTCTCGCTTGTGTTGAAATTTGTGTTCTATTAAGTGTTAAGACTTTGTGCTCGATTTTCTGATAGGTGATACAATTACAACTTGGTACACTGCCAAGCATGGCAATTATAATAACACTGAAAATTAATTTTGGTGTAAGCTGTAAGTGTAATAACGGTCTATCAGTTTTTGGAGAGTTTTTTGACGGCAGGCCTCAAACCCCAAACTCCTAAAACCCGAACCCCAATCCCCATTTCTGTTGGAGTTTGGGGATTGGGGTTTGGGTTTTAGCAGTTTGGGTTTTAGGAATTTGGGTTTAAGGAGTTTGAGTCTTTGGAGTTAGGGGTTTGAGGCTTGAGGTCAAAAACACTCAAAAAACTGATAAATGGATGTGACACTTGCACCAAAATTTCTTATTTAAATTTACAATTTCCTACGGTAATTTTAAATAGAAAATAATAACTTCTATATTTAATACATCTCGACCTTGGTCTTGGCCTTTCTCTGTCTAGTTTATGTATTAAACAAAAGTACTTATAAATTTAAAAGTATGAAATAATATCAAATGTCAAATTAATGACAATTGCATTGGACAAAAATTATAATTATTAAAATGGCCTTAAAATATCAAATAACGTTCCAACTACATATTGAAATTGTACGACTGTTAGAAAATATAATTGTTCACCTTTGGTCACCCAATTTGATTATATTTTCAAGATAACTTTTACCTTAATAATTCAATCTTTCGAAAAAAAATATAATTAGAATAAGCATATCAATCTTTCCACGAAAATAAAATTAGAATAAGCATTTTGAACAGTAAAATATCAATAAAATGTGAATATGACTTCGAACAAATATTACTAGCTATTTTAATTATTCTATAAGTATAATAATATTTAATAATAATTAATAAGTATTTATTATCATTATATTAGATTATTATACTATTCATCATTCATATATTATAATTTATACTTACATACTTAAATCATTTCATATTACATGTCTATATTTATATTTGAGGCCAATATTTGACCTACATTATAATACATATAAAACATATAATAGTTAACATATTCATTTAATAATATTAAACTAAATTGATTTTTTTTTTTCATTGTACATTATTTAGAACAGAAATGTACCAGTAGATAAACTTGGGCTCTCAATGACTAATATTGAAGCGACAAACCGATGCAATGTTAAGCGATATATTTTACTAACCAATGGTTAAACTTCAAATTTGTATGAATTTATTAAAGGAAGCAAAACTACCCTAATGGGAAAATATATTATAATTGTAAATTTATCCAAGCAATAAATTACTTCCGGATTGGTCGCGGCCTTTGTTTTTTTTACCATAATTGATAAACGCTTAACTGACGCCTCTAATTCGTTATGAGAACAGTTAAAAACAACACTTATTTGTTCCCCAAGGCTAGCATTAATGAAATGCACGAAATGGAATCAGTCTATGTTTGCTAGATATAATTATAAACTGTGAGTATGTAACTCCTGATAGTCCTGAACATTAATTGCCAGGCTATGAGAAGACAACTCTTGATAATTTCAAATACTAATGTACATGTACATACAATGTCAGTTCAATGACATATCTTGGCAGTTGCAAGACCAGTGCAAAACCAGTGCAGAACCAGTGCAGCACCAGTGCAGCACCAGTGCAGCACCAGTGCAACATCAGTGCAACACCAGTGCAACACCAGTGCAACCTCCATCATATCAAATATTTAGCAGAATAAGGGTCTACTTTCAAGGTAGCATGTAAGTGAAAAGGGGTCAGATTATCAATGGCCTAAATTGGTGGAAAGGGGCTAAATATCAGAATTGTGTCTAGCCCTATGGGTGGTTTAATACCAAGTTCCCTCCCTGGGATGCAAATATGCATGCAATTGTTGCCCTGTGCATTTTTATTTTACCGTTATTATGGGAAAATGCAAGATCAATAAATTGCGATTTCTTATTGGTGGTGTTGAGTATAGAAGTTGTAGTTGTACATGTAGATGCAGATGCATGTATAGATGTACATTAGATCTACATAGAAGTAGATGGAGCTGCCCTGTGTATATCATTATGTTCAGAGATTGAATGGGGATTATTAAAATGTTCATTGCTGCGTATTGCCTATCGTGTTAACTGTTAGCTCATGAATTTTTTAATATAGTCTTAAATTTTCTCAATAATCTTCTACTCCGCTGAAAGAAATAAAGTAGACTATGGATGCTACATATCAATTGACTTCACTTCTTCGCTGCCAGTAAAAGATCAATTTCATTAAGACACAAAGAACGATTTCCACTTAATAATTTTATCATATCATCGAGGAAACACATTATTTACGTGTTCCGTTGCACGAATGATATGATATGATGATATTTATATGAGGACATTATGTCGGTAAAACAATATTGCCACTAATACCAATGTGGTAAAAGAAACCATGTATGAAATGCACCAGGTGTTTTACTAGAGTAATTTTTCTGCTCATTTAGATCTATTACATCTATAACACTACATAATTAGAACAAATGGTAATGGTTTGGCCAGACCTACGTCCAATTATATTGAATTAATGAGTAATATCACCCAAATAACTAGAAACCAAGCGACTAGGGAATGAGTTGAAGGACCACAGATGCTACTACTTTACTACCTTTTGCTATTTCTTTCTGGACTAAATGCATTTTTGTTACAGAACAGAGCTTTGTGAAATGCCAAATTGATGAGTATCTGTAATAGAGTATTTATATTTTATTGTTGAAGTCAACATCCAAGTCTTTGAAATTTCAACTGCTGGATCTCAGCTCATTTTTACAATCACACCGGAGCTTGAGTGTAAATATATATATTTTTCTTTGGCAATTTCAAATTGTCATTATAGACAGTTCCACCTGTTTGTAAGCGGGGACTATGAAAGTGTGGTGTACGCTATAGTAGCACTGATATCCCTCAAGTCAAGCAACATGCAAGACCAGCATAACATTTTATTTTCGAAGGTTATGACTCAGGATGGAGAGCAATTCATCTTTAAATGATCGATAATTATATTAAAACATAAAAATATGCTGTGAGATGAATCACAGTGGAAGAATATGAGTTCAAAACCATCATACTATATACAGGCATAATACAATATATCATTACACTTTTTCAAACAGTTAATCAAAGCAAATTTAATAGCTGTGAGATATCAAATGAATAGCATGGTCGTATGGACTATTCATTCCATTTAGTGAATTTACACCAATTGTGTGTGCTGTATCAGTTTAGACCAATTGTGTGTGCTGTATCAGTTTACACCAATTGTGTGTGCTGTATCAGTTTAGACCAATTGTGTGTGCTGTAACAGTTTACACCAATTGTGTGTGCTGTATCAGTTTACACCAATTGTGTATGCTGTATCAGTTTAGACCAATTGTGTGTGCTGTATCAGTTTATCACGTCTGTGCAACCTATTAGTCACACATCCAATAAGATACAAAATACTGAATTTGTTTCTTCACAAAAGCAAAGCATTGCTCTCATCATTGAGAAATGAGTAACATCGATGGATGGTCATAAAGCCAATAAATAAAAATATAATAAATAATAATCTCTTATTTACACACATAATTACAGAAATAATTCGTATCTTTATATTTATCGAGTGGCACCAAGCAATAATAAACATAAATATGCTCGACATAGCAATTTTTTCGTGAGCCTGAACGGACTATTATCATTAGCCAGCTATGTATGTTGATGAAGATACGTCTAACCCTATAAATCATTTCATTCACTATTTCTTTCAAAAGTGAACAAAGATGCCAGCCAAAACAATCTAGGGTGATCAAAAATACTATTAATATTGGTATGTATAGAGTTGCCTGCACTATATTAAGTAAGCCAGTTGCAGATAACTCCTAAATATTGAAGCTATTTTATTATGCTAAGAAGTAGTCCCTGTTTCAGGGCCCCCAGCATTGCAGTGTGCATATAAGGAATATCAAGACAAGAATAGACAATCCTACGAAGATGCCGAGTTGGAAATGACCTCCTCCTCTTTCCTTGTACATGCATATGCACTGCAATGCTGGGGGCCCTGAAATAGGGTTAGCTAAGAAGAGAAATAGTGTAGATGAGTTATCATCTCGTCGTCGTTAAAACCTCTTGAGTAGTGCGAATTTCCCCTTCCAACATCATAAGTTCTTGCTTTAACTGTTCATTCAGATCAAACTGACTATTTTTCCTAGAAGAGTTCACGCCATCTAAACAAAAAGAATCAGATTGGATACAACTAATAAATTATGCAGAGTGAGATCATGACTCATGTCATAGCCAAGGGACACAAACCACACAGCACTATTGTACTAATGTCATATGTTGTACTACATGACTCATGTCATGGCCAAGGGACACAACCACACAGCACTATTGTACTAATGTCATATATTGCACTACATGACTCATGTCACGGCGCAATAGAATGAAATTCGTGATAATGTATAATTACATGTATGTATACATGCATAATAATAATAAGAATAACAATAACATAATGGTTGATGCACATTATATGCTAATGAAATGACATAATATTAAGATATGGAGTAAAATGCATAACCAGTGAAAGAAATAACATAATTTTCACAAATATGTCAACAATTCATCAAAAAAACCTCAATCGGTCTGTATCTATCCATTCTTCATCAAGTTATTTCAATTTGGACCCCCCCCCCCCTTCAAACAAACCTAGGGGAACCCCACAAAAACGGTAACGTTAAGTAATTGGCGAAAATTTCCTAATACTTACTACAATTTACCAAGGTAATTATCAATATGTTTTAGAAAAATTAGAGTAAGTTAAAGTAAATTGTTTCAGTAAGTAATAAGAAGTTGTGATAAGTGATATGAAATTGCGTTAAAAAGATGGGATTACTGTTAGTTTTGGGGAAAAAGTAATTTATAGCAACTTACTAATAATTACCAGTAATTCCTAGCAAGTATGAATAATTATTTTGCTAGGAATTCCTAATAATTACTGCATAACTATGAAGAATTGTCGGTAAATTTTAAGTAAAAGTTGGTAAATAGGTTGAGAAATGTTGATAATTACTAAAACTTACTAAAACTGTTCTAGGAATTACTGTTAATTACTAGGAAATAACCACAGGGGGGACATGTGCATCAACCACAGGGGGGACATGTGCATCAACCCATTTTTTATTTACTGTTGCTTTTATTTATGTTTTATTTATTATTATTTATTAATAAAATATACTATTGTAGGGATTCCACTCCTTTTCCGGATCCAGTGAAGAATATGGAGCAAGTATTGAAAAATTATGAAGAAAGCCCTGATACGACATATGAGTCGGGTGATAGGGCAGCTATTAACAATGCAGCCCACACATTGGACCATAGAAAGCTGGCCGCTTCATTGCTTAGAGAGCAAGAGTGGGCCTCAGGTACGTCATGCCTTTGCTTTTTATGGCTAGACAGTGCAGTATGCAATCCATCTCAATCAGACAAGGTGTTGTGTATCCCCGCAGATTAGTTATGTTAATAGTTTCAAATTAATGAGAAGAATTTGTCTGTTTGGCAAATAATAATAATCCATTGCATATTATCAAATTGTTTTGAACACTAGAAAATCAAATTGTTTTGAACACTAGAAAATCAAATTGTTTTGAACATAAAAAGTCAGTAAAAATATGTTAACTCTTTGTCTCCGGAGTTATTTTCAAAAATGAATATGCATTGCATTATTTCAATATTCTGAGAGAGCTAAGAGAGCTGGAGCCTTGAACTAATAGTGAAAAGTGATCACAACATCATTATCTATCAGATGAAACCATTTATGGGTCGGGTGGAGGGTTGGGGGGTAGACAAGGTAAGTCAAAACACCCGAATAGTTTAAGATTTATAGCCACCAAATGTAAAGCTTGGCACCTAGAAATTTAAAACCAAGCTTATTAGAATCCTCTCAAAAATCTGAGTCTAGTAAACTTGGTTGTGGTTGCCTATCATGCACCCAAGCCCCCTAGACAACAGCAGTCACTCAGCTAGTTTGCTAAATTTTATTTTTTTATTATGGTAGTGTATGATGCAATTTATAATTAGTAAATTGTGTGAGAACCACTAGGTCTCGAAACTTTATTATTTCACCATTGGATTCTCTGTAAAAATCTGCATAGAAAACATGTATTCAGCACCTACCTCTGACTTCTGAGTGTGACTGGCAATTTTAAATACATGTACCTCATACACCGACTCAAACCGCGACCTAAATAAAAAATTATAATTGCAAAAATAAGCGAGATCTAAATTTGAGTCAACAAAATAGCCAAGTTTTAATTGTTTTTTTATATGTTCCGTGTGGAAAAATTCTCCCCTTATCCATTGCAAAAAGAATTATTTTTCTACCTCTTTTCAAATTCAAGACATCATGAATTTTGTACGGGTCCCGTGGACGAAGTCCGAAACCGGAAATAGCAAACGTAAAAGAATTTTGCTGGCGCAAAATTTGATCTCTACACCAGTTATTTCTATGTGTTGTCTTATACGAAAAGAGAGCCCTGCTTGTTCGCTTTCCAATGAGGCTAAGTTTGACTGCCTAGCACAATTCTAACTAAAGTTATGAAATTCTTTAGTTAGTCTAAAGTTCTTGGCTGTCCACCCCCTCCCTCCCCCCCCCCCCCCCAAGGGGGGGGGGGGGTGGACAGCCAAGCCGCACCCCTCGGCTTCCCGGAGACAAAGAGTTCAAAATTTGAATATTGTGTGTAGTAAATAAATATTGAGTGATGACTTGAATTATAATTAAACCATTATTGCTATGACGGAATATTTACATTTGCAGACGTGCATTTTACAGTTTATATGTTTTAACACAATCGTAGGTCTCAATTATGAAGTCAAACCTCTGTTATCTGAAATCCTCACTCAACAGAACCTACTGTTCACAGTCTCAAACATGATTTGTTTGTCGGCACACATGAGGGGGACCGACATTTTCGGATCGAACTTTGTGAAAGGGCGATCTGGTGCGTTCCGAAATGTCTCATGGAAGGACACATTTAATATCGTGTCGAACTCTATTAAAACTACTAATATACATTGGTCTGAAATATATAATTTTCACTCTTCAGAAGTACTCAGATTGCGGTATTTAGATGCGCAAAGTGCTGTAGATGATTACTGCATACAATAGGGATAGAACAACTACTCCGATTAATTACTAAAAATTAAAAACAAGAAATACTCGCAGCTATATAAATTATCCTGCTGCATTTTCAATCTTCGTCTAAAACGAAATTACCCAGAACTAAAGTATTGCGCATGCTGTAGTGTTGTAGCGACCGTCACTGTGCATGTTTGAAAGAAGCGTTAAGATGATAACTCCTTGCTGTAGCTCACTAATATCATGTTTGTGAACTGCCAATCCTTTGTAATGGTGCGACATGATGTGATAACTCCCATTTGGTCGCTAAAAACGTGACGACAAGGAAGAGAGTGCAGGTGGGACCAAGTTGTATCAACCTTTTTAGTAAAAAATAGATCGACCTTTTACTGTCTACCATGGAGAGAAGCTCATTATATCAGTTTTATAACATCAATAAAAGAAGTCTTTAATAGGCTAAATATTTAGCGGCTACCAGATGAAATCAAGGGTGGAACACATTCCTCAGCAAACCTGATATAAGTTACCGCTGGCTAAAACGTTGCTGTTACTGGGGAATTCCACACTGTATATGAGCACTGCTTTGCTAACTAGCTAATGGTGTATGGTGTCATGTAATGCACATTAGCCAACATATTCTAAGTACGTATGTTGCTACAGTCGCTGTGTGAGATATTTCGTATAACTCCCTTAGTCCAAGTGAGGCTTTGCAATCTTAGACTGTTATAGCTAACACGTGATCACTGTTATACCATTGCACAGATAGCATACTCAAATAAGACAAAAGATAACTCCTGAAAAGTAGTTAAAATGCAAATTGAGACAATAAATATATTTAATTAATTGTAATTAGATTATATTATGACCCGATGCAAATTTTCCCTATCCGAAGTTATTAGCTCCGTCCCCACAGGTTCGGTTAGGAGAGGGTTTGCTGTATGGTGCCAATTCTGATCGGTTGGTCAAATCTATTGATATTTTTGTGTAAAATACATATTTTCAAGTTGCTAAATGATGGCATTATTGGCAATCATTTGAAACTTCTACTGAGATATGTTAGTTAGTCACTGGCAAAATTCGCTGTTTTGCTGTCAACCATTTTATATTTATTCATAATTAAGGTGTTATAACCGAGCAATCGAAATTGCTTAGTTTTTCTTAAGTAAATACTGCCAATACGAGCTGTTGTACATCTGGTAAATGCCAATACGAGCTGTTGTAGTACATATGGTAACTGCCAATACGAGCTGTTGTAGTACATCTGGTAATATTAAATCCATATTAAACATGTGTCAATGTTAAGTGATATAATTTGGTATCCCACTACTTATAACTACCTCACCATGTCTGATTTTGATGAATTGTGACACGTATTTGACAAATAGAGCTTCCATAAGTGTGTAATTAAAAGTGCATTTTACACCCACTTACCACTGGCAATTATTTAGCTGACGCTTCCTGTCTTCCTGACCATCACAGCTGCAAGTAGTGTCTGCTTCATCAAATCAATCTATTACACCACTTAACCCCTCTCTCTTTTCATATTGGTACTAGTGGAATAAACTGACAATTGACAGCTAACAGCTAACTAAAGGCACATCAATCCTCAAACTTCAGATTTTCTGGATATTGATCATTTCCAGTGCATATTTTGATTATTTTATACTCTAAATACTAGGGGACTGGTGACCATCTGGTGACCATTACTTGGTCAGAGATCTGAGTCACAGTGTTGTTGATGTCACCAACACCAATCTTGTCTGAGTAGCCCACTAAATTATTCTCATACCTTTGTGCGGTTTCCTGTTCATACAATGTTAGACCATGTAGTTTGTGAGTGTTTCTCAAGTAAGAGTATTTCCGTTATTTTCTGCTTTCGTTTGCTACATGTTCAGGAAAAATACTTCCAATTACATAATTTGCAATCTATTAATGAACTATATGACTATCAGCATGTTACAAATGTTGAGTTACTGCTTCCATCTTCCTATGCATGTAATGTATTGATAGCAGCGTAATGATTTGACTATCACTAATAATTATTTGATTGTGAATGATATTAAATCTAAGATATTTTCATAGAGGTTTCTTGCATGTTTTAGCTTTAGAATCATCTCCTGCTAAATCTTCAACTTTGACAAATAACGCGGTAGCACCCCCTATCTACAGTAAGATCAATAAGCAAAGCAATGCAGGCAATAGTAGCCCAAAGCCACCAGTGGCAGCCCGCAGGGCTCATACTCTGGCCCGTATAGAGCATGACTTTAGCCCAGCTCTTGCATCAATTAACAAGGAGCAGGAATCTAATACCACTGAAGATGGTGATGGGGAGAATTCTGGTACTCTAACTAAAGCTAATGCTGTACTGCCACAGTTGACCGAATCCGATGATGACTCTGACGATGACTCAGATGACGAGACCGAGGATATGTACACTTGTATGGATGGCTTTTCCGATACTGTATTTGATCTGCCTCATTTATCATCACGTCTATCGACAGCAGCTGCTGCAACCAATCATTATAATTCTGACGATGAAGATGGGGAGGATCGGTATGCAGCGCCACCTATCAAAGCTTGTCCTGATGACATCTATGATACACCGCCACCAGCACGCACAGTGAATACTCCCCCTCAATCACAAAGTATAGCTAACGCACCGCCTGAACTACCACAGAAAACAGTAATACATATTCCACATATCCCACCAAATTCTCTGTCCAATACATCAAACGAAAACAATGTTTATGAAAATTCAAAGACTGTTACAGACAAAGGTAAAACTAAAGCTCTACCTTCTGCAGCACCTAGGCGAGCTCAATCTGTACGAGCGAACCACACTGCCAGACCATCTCAGCTAAACCATAGCGGTGTGCCACCTACGCCTTCACGAAGAGCGACATCAAGTATGCAGTCCTCCTTGCCGGATGACCAAGATGATTATGAAAATAATTTGGGCCAATTTGGTTATGGTGTTGCCTCATTCCAAGCATCAACTGATAGATCCAAGCATCAATCTGCTCATGCTGTGGGGAGATCTGACAATAAAGCTGATCTTAGGCCGGCAGCCAAAGCATCTAGCCCAGGATCTCATGGACTCAGAGCAGTCCAGCATGTGTCAGTAGACACATCACAAGCTCCGTTGCCACCACTACCACTGCTAGCTGCTGCTAACAGTTCTAAGCGACCACAATCAACTGCACAATCCAAGTCACCACCAGCTACTCACACACCCATGCTACAATCTGGAGCTGTGCTGTCAACATCTAGTCCTAAAACCGATACAGTAGGTCAACAGTCCCTTGCAAACATTCCTCTAGCTGACGGAGAGAGCTCGGGTAGCTCATCGTCAGAAGCAGCAACTAGGCATAGCCCTTTCACTCACAGTAAGCAATCAGATGATCCAAGTTTACCTCACAGGTACGTGGCAACTATCAGTTTGGATTAGGTGCTGGGTGTACTACACTATACTACTATTACTACCACACTACCATACTACATTTACCAAAGCTGTATATAGACATCGATACACGTACTAGAGTACCAAAGTACCAGAACCATTAGACAATCATTATCCCGATATTAAAGATTTTACGCTCACAGTAAACTATGCAACCAAGGACAATCCATGCTATACTATAATATTATATTGGACTACAGATATATAACCCAGCATTTGCCTTTATAATTATAGACTATACTTAAACATTATACGAACGTGTGATGCCCTCCTACATACATTATACGAACGTGTGATGCCCTCCTATATACATTTTACGACCGTGTGATGCCCTCCTATATTATCAAGTACATATGCACTCAGTCTCTGGATATTCTCTTACTTTTGATAGCGAAGACAGAGATTTAAGGATTCGGCTGGAAGCTGCTCCTACTACTAGCACTGCGTTACCATCAGATGAAGCACCCCCGCCTTATACACCTCCTAGGCTATTAAATGACACTCAGCTGAATAGTAACATGCATTGTATAGCCGAAGGAAATAGCGAAGAGGATGAAGATGTAAGGTATAGCCCTGTCAATCGTCCGCCGCCACCACTTAATACTAATAAATATTCAACTAACCCAGTGACTACAGATGCAAATAAATTGACAATCAAAGAAGATATTGAACCCCTTTACGACTCACACCCAGCCTTTATCAGACACATCCCCATAGTACCAGCCAAGGAAACGGATATTGATGGAGACATAAGAAAAATAACTACTGGAAAAATGTCATCAGCGAACACTAAGCCGCTAGTTAGGCCTACCAACCCTAGCAGACTGTCTCCACATACTCCTCCAGGTTCGTATATTTACTCAATTTGCTACATAGAGTTTATCTAAATGCTTTGTATGATATGCCATTTTCTAGTGACTAGTGGCTGAATAATCTCATACTCAACCTTACTGCCAGTGTATAGTTATCTATCCACAGCTGTACACTTTGCTCCAGTTAAGTGCAATAAGGCAGATTTGTTATGCTAATTTTAGTTGTAAGATATGGTTGGGGTTTGAGGTTGGGGACGTGATTGCACTTTAACAGGAAAAGACAACTTTTCAGTTTTTATTTTTTGCTAGCGACTCGTTGCAAGTTGTAACGAAACACTTAGCGTGTTACTGCAGAATGTCTCTGTTATAACCCAAGATTCATACCAAAGTGAGGCTCTCCCTCTTAATTATTTTAGAATATCAAATTTGTTGCTATCATTATACTATGTGTATATCAAACATCGCTAGAGGTCCTTAAATTTCAATTCATATAATTAACATTGGTTACATGCAATGCAAAGTGTGATAGCGCATGTGAGTTCAGTGTCTAGATACGTTAACAGACTACATGTAGGCTTGCTGTTTGCTCAGACCACAAGTTTATACAGCCATATCTGGAAGGCCCTTCTCTGAGGTCTTCCCATTCAAAGAGGGTAGCTAGAAGCTGGAAAGCAAGCTTGCTCCTAATGCCATAGTTTACAAGCGTGTAGTGAAGTGGCATGGGATTAAATCGGTAACCTTTTGGTGCAGAGTTCGTGGTGATTGCTTTTGTTGTCATGAAACGACAACGATGAAGCCTGCATGCTATTCATACTCCAAATTTTTTCACAAGTTGTGGGATTGAACCCAACTCATCTTGTTTATAGTGTTATTCAAATATAATTCTCATTTATTAATTAATGTTTGATCTTCCAAACAGGTCACTTTATCTACCGTACTCTATTGCTTTAGGTACACCTCCCCCTTTTGCTAGACTAAGGATTCCATTAGCTCCGCCTACTCGTATCTCAAGCTCACCCTCACAGCAGCCCGCCAGTACATCACCAACAGAGGACATAGTTATCAGGCTAGAGGATAGCTTCCCTAGAATGAAGACACGTAACGCTGGCAAGCGCCATACAAACTATTTAGAAGATGTTGTGTTGACTACGTCCCCAGAACCCACCAATAAAAGGTTTGCTTGTGGCAGCAATTGAATAATTGAATTAGCTCATGATTAGTATATTCGTACTTCAGTGTGAAATCACTGAGGTTATGAACACTATATTTACAGTGAAACTAAATCGATGTGTGCCAATCTTTAGTAGAATACTGGATTTCTGTTGTCTCTGGTAGTGTGCTATTTTACTCAACTATCTTTTGGTCACAATCTATTATCCAAAAGAATTTACCTCCATTTGCCTCGATAATCGATATTCAAACCTGGCCTCAATATATATCCCTGACTACGTGGTGGATGTATTTAGCTATAAATTGATCGAGAAGGATGTTCAGTTAGTGCTTTCCAATATCATAAAATAATATAACACGTGGACATGTCTATGCAGGTGTGGCATTATTATTGATGTTTGTTAGATTCAATTATTAGATGTTACTTTGTAGCGGAGCAAAGTCATCACTAAGAAAATCCTTTAGTGTGCTGCCAGTCGCCCACAGAAATACAGAGAAACCACCAGAATTCAAGCGTTAGTATTGTATATTAAAAAATAACAAATATATTTTGTAATAGTTTGGTGATATTGTCACGTGTGCTGTTGGCAGTTCTACATGATCTGGGACCATGCATGTAGACCACACATTTAAGTTTGAGACCACACAGGTGTGTCAAAAAAAACTTTTGGGAACATTGTGTTGTCTAAAATTAAACCTTGTTTTGTTGTTTTGTTTCACAAGACTATTTTTAGAGCACTTTATTGCCATGGTATTGTATTGGAACTATTGAGATTATACAACCCCACAACGCCATGACCCATGCCATGTAATAACTAAACTAATGTTTATAGAAAGTAGTGTTGTCGTTTGATAGCGTTAACTGGACGTTAATTAAGATCAATTTTTTTAAGATTATTTTAAGGTTAAATCTTGCTGAAAATTAACCTTAATTTCTAATACAAGATTTTACTTTAATTTTTATACTTTTTCCTAGCAATTCCTAGTAAATATCTTCAAAAATCTACTCATTTTCAACTTCTATACCTTAATAAGCTCAATTTTAGAGAGGCGACCATTGAATATCAAAATGGCTGCCATGACGAGTCAAGCGGCTTGTATAAATTAGACAATAAATTGCAGCTATCAAACATTTCTCTCTGACTGAAGTGTGCACAACATGTGCTAAAAGATGTATCATCACTCAAGATCTACATTAAG
>JAOQGN010303955.1:0-15237 GCA_027564295.1 Himantozoum antarcticum
AGTCCCATTTGTGCGGCGCAATTGGCTACGCCCGATAAGACTGAATAACTACAGGCTATGGTCTCCCAATGATATCTCATCCAACATTTATAATAAACTCATGTTGTAGTTACATGAACCTTATGGGATCCCCCTATTTAAAACAGTTTCATTTCAGTCAACAAATACTCGTTTACAATACAAGTAAAGTTTGTCTAATGTGTAGTATTAAATATAAACTTGGGCACAACGTTCGCATTTTACACCTTCCAAGCCAACTGTCACCTGATTTGACTCTCGCAATGCGAGGCTGCGAGATAGAATGTTACGCCTCCGATCTAAACCATCCACTGCTGCTATATTTATTTTATATTTATACTTTACGTTACGCTACACAGTCATAATGCAAGTGGTAATTGGTTTCAGTCACCCGGACAAGTAACTCAATGGCCACCATTACGGCGCCTACTTGGGCCCGGACAAACATCAGCTTCTGAACCTTGACTACTCAGACTCTTCGCTTTGCTAGTATGGTGTGTACTCCATATGTACACCATGTGTAATATTGTAGTAGTTTCATTTGCACAATATTTCTGCATGGCACCAGCAAGTGAACACTGTTTGTCAATATTGTATAAAGGTTATATGGCTAGGAAGCTATGTTTTGGTTCAGCTGGTAATTCTAGAGAACATATTATTTTGTATTGAGCGAGAAGAATATGTACCTTCTGCAGCAGATATTCTGAAGGAGACCAAGTATAATTGGTCAGACTGCGATGACGAATACAAACCAAGGACATCATGGCTTCTGGAGTGCAACACTGATTATATCGGAAGAGACCATTATGTCACCCATGGACTTTTTTCATCTGTACTTTCCAATGATTGATCTCTATGATTTGATATCAGAGCAAACTAACTTAAATGGCAGCCAGTATCTTTTGAGGAATACTCTCCTTGAAAAATACGACAGAATGGCCGATTGGATACCTACCACCCTCCCCCATCCCACCCCAGAAAGAAATGAAGGCGTTCATTGCTCTTGTAATTGCCTGCGGACTATATCCAACACCGGATTTGCAGCAACGCTGAAATGAGCAACACTGGCTGACGGGTGGTATGTTAGATAAACTATCATCATACAATCGTATCCATCAGATAAAATCATGGTCAATAACTTCACTTGGTCAATAATCATGACAATGTACCACGAGACCAAGAGGGGCACGATGCGTTGTTCAAAATCAGGCCTGTTTTGGACAAATCATGCTGTGCACATTGTGCAATTTCTTTGCGTGTCTGTTTGCTTTGTATACTTTGCTCTGTATAATTATGTTTTCAAACATATGGATATCTAATGTTGGACAAGTATTACAAGTATATAATATATATGGTGGTGGAAAAAACCATGCATTGTATATAATATTATAGTTTTACAATAATTTTTACCAAGTCTCCAACACCTATACCAGCTTCATGATCTATCATTTTCAGTTATGTATATATTATTTTCTTTGCATATATACATACATGCACACTTTCAAACAGCGCAAACTTTTCTTACACACTGCACAGTTTTTAGTCAAAATTAGCAAATCATGCAATTTCTTAGCATGTTTGTTTGCTTTGTATACTTTGTTTTTGTGCTCTAGTATTGTTTTCAAATATTGTGATGGCTTAACTTTCTACCCCACCTGTCCTCAGGTCATGCCAATGACCTGAGGCAGGCAGTAACATTGACTATTAGCTAATTATTATCAGCGTACTGGTGATGCCAGCCGTCACCTTGTTTATTGTATATTGTACCAGTGGTCCCTAACTCGGAACGAATGTAGGGTAAATAACTGACTACCTTGCCGACCGATTACCTTTTTTAGCATGTTCGAGTCGTGTCAGAGAGCAGACCTCTTGATTTTACTCTGTACTTTTTGACGGGCCGTTGCCTTTTCCTATAGTCTACTGTTGAACCTTATCATACCTGTGTTATTCTGTAATGTACTGTGCTAGCCCCTGGCCCTAGACCTCATGGTAAGTCTAGGGACGGGGGGGGGGCTAGCACAGTATAGATAAATAGGGAATGAATATCAGAATAAATATAGGGGGAGGGGGACAGGAGTCCCCTCCTGTACCCTTTATTTATTCCCCCTTATAAACTCAAGCTCTCTTGGCTGGCTCATACCGGCTGGAGACAGCACCACATAAAGAGAGTTCTAGCTGGTCTCCTGTCAGGGATCCATGACTGTTCCCCCACTCTAAGAAGCGGGGTAAACTGTTACATTATATGGATATCCGAAGTTGGATGCATAACATGTATAATTTGTTATCTTATTGAATTGGGTAGATCACTTGCTTTATGAAGCAAGTAGGTAGCCGTCTCGAACTCTATTTTGACGAAAGCGATTATCAGCGAAAAAGTGGTTATTGCCAGAGCTCTTAAACAGCTTGGCGGCCGATTTGGCTAATGGCTAGTCTTCCCCAGGCACTTCAGAACGTGTGCCTGAAAGCTTGCAAGGGTCAACAAGGTTACGCACATAGCACTGCGCCTAACTATTAGTAGCTAGTTGCTAGCAACTAGTTGCTAGTAATTGATTGCCTGTGACAGGCTAGCAACTGTAGTACCAGGCCTTCTAGTAGGCCAACTAGTACATTACTAGTAACCTACTACTAAAAACTAGTGCCAATAGGTCTAATAGTAGAACCACAATAGGTCTACTATTAGACCTACCGGTACTAGTTAAGCCAACTAGTAAGTAGTACCTAGTTACTACTTACTAGTTGTTGGCCAACCAGTAATTAGTAATCTCTTTCAGATTACTAAACACAATACATGTAGTTATTATGCCCAATGCGGGTTGTTGGACATTGTGACTAGGGTGTACTAAAAGTTCAACTATTCGTTATGAAATTGCACCAGAACTATAATTTGTTTTTATGATCATTGTAAGTTTCAAGGCTTCAATTTATCTGCATCATGTATGATGCTAACCATGATATTTCAAGGTGTAAAAGTGGTATAATCGTTGGACATGCAACACTAATTTACAGTTTTCGCTTTCTGTTGGATTTGGAGGTCCGTAATATGGTTATTTCTTGCTTGATCTTGGATTTATTGAGTCTATCACAATCTCCAAGGTGTTTCACACGATAATTATGTTATAACTGTTACTCGATCTGCAATGTTTCTAAAGATATGACACTCCAAATTTGCAACCGTAAAATCTGATAAATTTCAAATTATAGTTATCAAGACAGCTGCAATGCTCAATCTATCAGCTGTCAGGCAAAGGGTTAAAACATAATTATTATATTTGGATGCTCTACAACCAATTGCGCGTGTCTACTGAAAAACCTTTAGGAATGTTTTCAAAACTCATCTTTAAAACATTACTGTAACATTTTTACTTGATTCAGAAACATTAGTTAAATTTATTCCATTAACGTTTTTAAAATAACTAAACAAAATATTATTTAAAACATTTATGCAATCTCTTGTATGTGTCTACACGAACACTTTTCAGATATATTTTCTGAAAACATTCTGATAACCTATGGTAATTGTTTTAAAACGTTTTGAAAATATTTTTTGCATTTGTTGGGGTAGGCGGAGCTGGTGAGCGCAGGGTATTGGGGATAACATATCCTTCTCCCCATTGGAACACCCTGTCGACTGGGTAGAGCAACCCGTGCCTAGAAAACGGTGACAATAAAGTATCCACCAATACATGGGCGAGCATCGTATGTGGGTACTGCTCCCGATGCGATGTCAGGTGGATTGAAATCACCCAAGTTTGAAGGCACGGGCAATCTTGGCATCTTCCTTGCAGACTTCCTTGATATGGCTGATGTACGTGAATGGGAAGAAACCCTAATGAGCATCCACATGAGGCAAAGTTTATTGGGCAAAGCAGCTTTCGCTAAGTGCCACTCTCGAATCGTCGATTTGGTGGCAGAGCTTAAAGAGAGATTCGGTGTAACCAAAAGCAAGTCGAGAGAGAAACTCGGTGCAGTTACTGTTAAGGGAACTCTCCACGTGCTGGGTGACGAATCACAACACTAGTAGTGATAGCTTATCCGAGAGAGACCGCAGTACAACAAAGCATCTCTAGCTGTCGAAGGCTTCACAATGGCCATGAAAAATCAGGCATTGAGAAGATACCTGTGTGTCACTAAATTAACTACCATGCCTGGAGCCATAAACATTATGGAGAAGTACCATAGATTGGGGAATGACGATGTTGACGATGACGAACTGCACCGGAGTTGTCCGGAGGCCGAAGAGTGTGAGCGGTTGTGTTATCACTGCCAGACGTCTATACATATACGGGCAGATTGTGCAAGGCTCTCCCTATTCAGAAGTCAGAACAGTAGTAAGATCCATTACTTCGGGTGTAGTTAAGCGTGACGGACTTAAAGCCAATCTGAGACAGTAACCTGATGGGACCAGCAGTCTGTAGATAGTGCTCGAGCATCGTTATGGCTTCGGCCGCTCACAAAGCTGACATTACTGGAACAGCTATTGTGAAACCAGCTACTGCGGTTGTGGTGACGAGAGAGTGAAATTCCAAGCATCACCGACTATGAGTAGTACCACTAGTTATGACCAAATGAATGAACGCAATGCCTATTCACTGGAAAATTGTCAGTGTAGATACTACTTACCAGGTCGTATTTCGAGTCAATACATTCCATGTATCCTATTATTGCATATGGGTTATAGCCTCAACATATTGTCAATAAGATATTCGACTTGGTCCCTGAGAGTATTTAATCAAATCTCAAAGCAACCACCTCAGTAGGCCGAATGGCAGATGGCATGATGCTCCCATCCATGGTGAGATTCCGGGAGATTGTCAGATTGTCAGAATGTCAAGGAGAATCTGAAAGGGGCCTGTTAATGTAAACTTTGCAGTGACATCTATCGACAAAGACACATTCCTCGAAATGTATTTCTTTGTCAACAACGACTGTGCTTTCTGATTCAATCGTAGCTTGGTCATCTCTCTTAGCATCAGTCGTAGCTCTAAACTGTGTCGTCCACCAAGGTTCACAACTGACATGGACTGTGCAAGTGGTACAAGCAATCGTTATTCCTCATCGGTGCGAGATCAACGTCTTGGGCCATATGGCTGCCCACGACTGTCCTACTATGGGTATGGTAACTGGTCTAAGGGAGGACGAGTACTGGTAGCAGGTACTGTCAACACTTCCAGAGACAGTCGTTTGTTAGCAAGATGTCTGAACCCTGGCTTCAACGAGCTGTCCTTGCCAGCAGGTTTTAACGTTGCTACTTTTACCCAGCTGATGGGGAATGCACTGTGTGCGGAGATTGCTGCTCAGCTTGCGTTGATGGCTTGTGTTGCTCAAGTTGACGTTCAGACAGTGGAGCAGAGAGTTTCTGCCCATCAGAAGGAACTGTATGCCGGTGCTGTTCAGTACTGCTGGAACGCACATGAGAGAGCAACACTCTACATGTTGCTAGTACGGTACCAAGATGGATTTAGCACTGACGCCAGTGATGTGGGCGAACGATGTTGGTAGAGCATTCCATACCTATCAAAGATGGCATGAGACCAATTCATAAACCACCCCTTTTCCTGGGTCATGAAAAGGACGTGGAAGTCGAAAAGCTGGTCTAAAAATTACTAGATCAACAATTTGAACCAGCTTCGGGTGGCTGGAGCTCTCCATTAGTACTGGTCAAAAATAAGGATGGTAGCCGGTGAGTCTGTATCGACTATAGGGGATGCCTACCCTGTAACCAGGATCGACAAAAGCCTTATTGCGCTGGCTTTTACAACACTGGACCCGACCAGTGGTTATTGGCAAATAACCACTGGTCAGGTACTTTTGATGCTGATGCCCAAGATAATTCTGCCTGCTGTACTCGTGATGGTTCATGGAAGTGGAAGATCCTACCATTTAGACTCATTTCTGCATCAGCGACATTTCAGAGGTTGATGAAAGGGGTGTTCCAAGGCTTACACTGGAGGACACTACTGCTCTACCTCGACGATGTTATAGTCCTCAGGGATGTCTAACAGTCACTGCAGTAGGCTGGAGAAGGTACTGCGATGTCTGAGTGATGCGAATTTGAAGCTTAAGCCTTTGAAGTGTGAACTATCCCAGATGTCTGCAAAGAACCTGGGGCATGTGGTGTCAAGTGAAGATGTGTCAACAGACCATGAGAAAGTCAGGGTTGTAGCAGACTGGACAGTTCCATCAAATATGGCAGAGGTACGGGCCTTTCTGGGTTTGTCAGTTACTATAGACAATACGTAGAGGGATTTGCTACTGTAGAGAAACCCTTGACACAATTCACAAAAAAGGGGGTACTCTTTGAATGAGCCAACGGTACGGTAGAAGCATTTGACCAACTTAAGCATTGTCTAATATCTTCCCCGGTCCAAGGATACCCCGATCACCAACTGGAGTATTTCCTTGATACGGACGCCAGCCTATGCAATGCTGCCACAGGTACTGTGTTGCCACAGGTACAGGGCGAGTAGTAACTATGGGGCTTTTGACACCCCAAATGTACTAATGAGTGGTACATGGCAGACTGTGAATCTTGTAGTAATATTGTGGGTGGGGAGAGGACCCCCCTTCCTATTATTTTTCGACTGAATTGAACCTAAGTCTTGTTTTCAACCACCGGTAGGAAAGCCTTAGTTTCCAATATGGGGTTTGAGAAGCCCCGTTATTTGAGTGAAAATAATTTGTAGATTTCTGGCTACAACCACCGGTGGGAGTAGGAGGTGCACCAGGAAGTACACCCGGACAACTGGAAAGCAAATTTTCGGCAGTAACCGAGCATCGTCAACTTAATTTTGGGACAGCCGGAAGTTTTTGTTTATTTACGGGAAGTGTCGGTACAACTGGAAATAAGGTTTTACTTTTTTACGGGAAGTGTTGTGGACAATGGGAAATAAAAGTAGGTAGAACAGTCGGAAGTGACAGGGATGTCCGAATGAATGGAAATTTTTTTATATTTTCATGAATGAAGCAGTGATTCGAAAATGTTTATATTTTTCATGGATGATGGAGTTATTCAAAAATGTTTATATTTTTCTTGAGTGAAGCAG
Organism: Himantozoum antarcticum; assembly: GCA_027564295.1. Classification (NCBI taxonomy): domain Eukaryota; kingdom Metazoa; phylum Bryozoa; class Gymnolaemata; order Cheilostomatida; family Bugulidae; genus Himantozoum; species Himantozoum antarcticum. The sequence continues at coordinate 7,062 of JAOQGN010303955.1, forward strand.
TGATTCGAAAATGTTTATATATTTCCTGAATGAAGGAGTGATTCGAAATTTTTTATATTTTTCATGAATAAAGGATGATTCGAAAATGTGTATATTTATCATGAATGAAGGAGTGATTCGAAAATGTTTATATTCTTCATGAATTAATTTAAAGAGCAAATATTCTCACCTATCCTCTGCAAAAGCTAGACTGATCCTGACAAAAAAAAAAGGTGGAGTTGTAAATTTTACAGAAATATTATAGGATATTTTGCTAACTCTGAATGGTTATGTTTGAACTTAAGATCGCTTGAGAGGTGATATTTGATTGTTCAACGACGTTGGTACATTTTTTGCACAAAAAGAAGTTGATCCTTCTAAATCTTTATTTATCTCAAGAGAGCATACGCATATGCATACACAAGAGTGGAAGTAAAAGTCAAAATAGCTCAAAAAATGGTAACTGAAAATGCTATGAGAATGGTGGAAGCCAGGAATCAACACGTTAGGGAAGTACTACGTCAGCTTAGACAAGACAGAGAGCGCCACCTCATTTGCGGATCCCAGAAATGCTTTGAAAACGATAGGAATGAAGGTTAAGGAGAGTGATTCCACTGCACCCACGCCCATGGAAGTGACAACTGATAGTGACAACGATGTGGAATTGTTGGATGATGATCGAATACTGACCAAATCGTCTGAATCCGCAAAGGAATGAAAAAAGCTAGCTCCCAAAAAACGTGCTGATGTACCTGTCAGAAAGAGAAAGGCGGAAGAAGAGATGGAAGGATTGCATCAACTAGCCACAAAGATGAGGTGAAAATTTATTAATTTTCTACATTTAATTGAGTTTTATTATGAATAAATGATTTGAAATTTTTTCCATTAATAAATTATTTGAATTTTTTTTCTACTTTTCATGAATAAATAAATGTATTGAACTTTTTTTCTAATTTGTCATGAACGAAGGAATTACTTTTTTGATTACAACTCTTTACCGATGCAACGCGCTAACAACAACTAAATATTGCTCCGATACTTTTTCGTTAAAACGAAGCGTTTACAATACTTGTCGCTCAATTAAGCATTTTTTTCGACATTAATTTAATATTTTGTGCATTTTATCTATTGTTGGTGCATTATTATTTCTCAAATTTCAGTGTTTTTCTTATTTCATTCCTTTTATTGATTAAACATTGTAGAAATTATGGAGTGGGGCGATTGATGAATGCAGAGAGACACATTACCTTGTCGGATTGTCCCGCCTGTACAGTATTGGAGATTATTGACGGAGAGAAGAGTGAGACAGTTCACGGAGAAATGGGTTTGGTGCGAAATTTTCGGACACTACATAATGGAAAAAGGGAGAGTGGAAAACTTATGATTCCAATAAGATTTTACGAAGAAGGTGATTTTCCCTCTAGTAAGATAACCATCTACATGGGAATGAAACCAACCTCCTCGGGTGGACAGGCTCACGTTCTTAGAACCCACATCACCTACCCATTTTCTAATAATGGTGAGATGCAGAAACATGGCGATTGCATACGTCAGAAGACGAACAAGGAGCTGGAGGACATTGTAAAGATTGAGAGTCCTTCAAAATTCAAACCCGGTTCCGTGTTTGACTTGATGAGAGCGAGATCAATAGTTAGCTTTGAGCATGGTAAACAACGCAAGCTCCCAGTAGCCGCTTATGAGACTGTGCTTGAAAATGGAGAACAGATTTCAGGAGAGATAATTCTTCCCAATCGAATTCTCACAGAAGCCAGAGAGAAACTTCCATGTGTGATGATATATAATGGAATGAGAAAGGCAAAGAGTAGTAATAGAAACTATCACGATGTTGTGTTCATGGATAAAACGATTGAGATGACATGATTGTCTGATAACATTGCTACCAATCAAATGCCAACATCTGACCCCGAAGACCTATCTATTGACTTTCTTCAGATTCCACTCATCCAACAGATCGATACTCCATCTATTGATTTTCCGGATACTTTACCCGCTGTCCCTTGAATAATTTTGTTCCCGTTATTTTTTGTAAAATATCTTGTAGTTTTGTATACTATTGTTAAATCTGTAATAATTTTTTGCACCATCACATTAATTTTTTTTTTATATGATATTGTCTTCCCACATTTTATGATATATAATTATTATTTATTTATTATAATACTTATACAATTATGAAATAAATAAAGTTTATTTTGCAAAAAACAAATCCACCATTGAAAACAAAAATATTCAATAATAAGATTGACTAAATGGAGATACTTCGATTAATAATATCCAAACAATCATGTTGTAGAACGCATAAACGATCATTGCTGTAATAATAGCATGCTCTAAAACGTAAGACATATTTACAAGTATAAAAAATGTATTCAAAATGCATAAAGCGATAGAAACAAATTAAGGAGTTTTTATCTCTCTTATTACAATATTCTACACCGTTTGGGAATTTTACATTTATCATCTCTATCAACATCATCCGCGGGAGCTATTCTTTTTACACCAATATGTAATTCATTGTCTGCGGGTGCATTGTTTTCTGTCCAATCATATACATTTCTCTCATATTGCAAGTGGTTTTGTGGAACATAATCTTCGATCATGTTTGCGGATTCAAAGCTTTTGTCAACTTTTTCTTCTTTGCTTTTGTCTTTGTTAACATCTTCAACAATCATTACATCTTCATTAAGAGTTTAGTTAAGGAAAGTAACAGATTGTCCGTTTCCATCTAAACAAAAAACAGTAATTTGAATGCGTTGATGGTCTTGAAATTTCATAGAAACAATATATAAATAACAAAGTAAAAGAAATAAAAAGAAACTACAAGAAAAACAAATCTTATTTTAATCACCAGCTGCAGTAGGTACGGGTACCCCAATGACACAGTCCAAATGAGAAGCGTGTAGTGGAGGCCACGAGGGTGGCCTCCAATACACACTCCAATACCTCCAATACACACTCCAATACAATACAATATTTAGAAGCAGCAGCAAGATCCTGTTCCAATCATTCTCCACCCTCTACAACGTCTGGTTAGCACCTGGGCCCTTGTACACATCCACACCATTTATTAACGTCCGGGAGAAATTTACTGTAGGTAGAATCTAGACACACAGAGGGGAGATCTGCATCATCGTATCCAAATTTCTCCAGCATTGCCCCTATTCGAAATCTCCAACACATTGGACATGATACGAATGTGAAAACAACACCCGCTTCGGTGATGAGATGGCTCTGATGAGTGGATGGTATCGCATTGGGATTGTTGATGTTACCAGAGAACCCGAACGTGTGAGGATAGTCAACATTGCAACTGGTTACTAATGGATCAATCGAGCAGGGAGCGTCATTGGCATTGTCATCAAGAGCAACAATTTCATCTAGTAATAGAAAGTATTTTCGATGATCGTAAATTGGTGTCAATGTTTTCTGTCGCTCCATGACTGATGTGAATAAATTTGTGTAGAGTGGTGAAAAGTAAAAAAAGTCTGTCTTTTCTATTCAGAAACCAGAGTCCAAATGATTATTTTGCTTTTTGTCAGAGAATGAGAGGAGAGTGTGGTTAAATAGCTGGTTGCCAGGCAATATTTTAGCGTACCGTCGTTGGAATGGGGGAGCACATAAGCGCCAATGGTTCATTCGCCAGGCGAGTAGCCAATTGTTCAAGAGTCTCACCAGCTTTGTTCCCGGCTCTAGCGATCGGCTCTAGCGATCGGCTCGAGCGGATAAGAGAAATTCCAGTTTTTTCCCATCACCATTGGCGATAGCTATGTGCGCGGCTGTGAATCCGTCGCTATGTCGGACAACGTTTATGCCTTTCCTTAAAGAAAAGAGAGAACAATTTGCCAGCCTTAAGATAGTAGCTATTGCCTCGGTGTGTTTGTCGCTGCCAAAGACTTTTGCAACCACATAAATAGAACATTCTCCCTCGTGATTTCTACCATGAATCGCATAATCTTCTGACAAAGATTTGTCAGGAACATCAAAGTAGGGATAAATTAGTTCATTCACCGTCAATTTGATACTCATCATTCGTATCATCTCCGCTTTGCCAAGAGAAGCTGCCAAGTGGAAACAGTTATTGCCACAAATATCTCCAACGCTAGCTCTCTCTCCTTTTGTTACCGCAAGACGAACCAAACGTGGAGAACAGTTTCTCACCACATAGTGTAACAGTGTCTCTCCCAAAATATTGCATCCATCAAACCAGCTGTGATCACCAACTATGAGGACAGCAAAAGTGACAACATTTTCCTTTCCCTCTCTAGCGTACCAGAATACTGTTGCCTCTTTCCCCTCACCAACACACCACAGAAATTGTCTAAGTCGCTGTAAAGTTATTTTGGCAATGATAATTTTAAATCATCATCAATAGACCAGGCAACCCCTCGTTGTCGGGGAGTGCTTCCATCAATGTATCTTCATCACTATTTGTTGTACCAAAATCCATGATCAATGTAGACAACAGCAAAACAGTAACTCAATTGTAAATGTTCTAACTCGAATGAAATGATCCTATAGTGAATCTTTTGACAAAATTACTTGATACATATAGCAAAAATATGGAAGCATGCTATATTGGTTAAACAAAAAGATTAAATTTCAACGATTAAGAAAACGCAGGAGTTTAAATGTATATTTATTGACTATGTGAAATTATCATTGCAATTTATTCGAAATATTTTACAAAATATCAATTATCACTTCAAATCAATATTTTGACAACATTCCATTTACAATATTCCAAATATATTTACAAACAAATGATATAAGCGAGTATGTACATATCTTTAAAATATTAAAGCCAAAACAATCTATATCCGTGTAAGCCTCCAATTATAATAATAGTATATATTATAATAATGTGCAACAATTACTTTATGTTCAGAACTTTAAAAAGTAATAATATATACATATATATATATATATATAATATGTCTGTGTAAATCTATTTACAAAAATTAGATATCTATATTGTATGTGGAAATTCCATCTGAACATACTTTTCGTTTTCCATAAAAGTATGTCAATCCCGTTTTCACCTGGGAATAAGTATGCATTGTATTGTTTTTCTCACAAATCCACAATTTGTTCCCGTGTGACAATGTCTCGTTTCTAAAACTCGTAAGAGCTTTTCTTTTGTGAGTTTGTTAGTATTTTTGCTCAAACCCTTGCTGCTATATTTAGTCTCATCATCATCATTGCTCCAACAACAACATGTCCTTGAATTCCATGTCATTAGAGTGTTTTGTAGCTAAAATATTTTTTCAATTTTTCAGCTATTTTTGCAATTAAAAACTAGAAAATCACAAAATATGTAATGGATAACGGAATACAATTGCTTACATAGACTTTTGAGAGTAGAGTGAAATAAGACTGTCATAGGAATAAATCTTATATTTAAATCCTTGTCATTTTTCAAATCGTTCCTTGGATCACAAAAACGTATACAATTTTGATTCACTCCTTCATTCATTCAATTAAATTTACCTTCTTTTTTAGCGTGGTGATCTCGTAGAATTCCTCTCCAATCTCATCCAAAGCAATAAAGGTGAGATCGTTTATCTTTTGCGAAGCCTTTTTATCACCTTCCACATTGTTGTGTTTTTCTTTGTTTGTGATGGTTTTGCCATAGACAGAATTCCCTATCAACTTGCTCGTGCTAGCCAATAGAGCTAGATGCGGATGCTTATCACCATGTCTCCTCGCATTGCTTACATAATTTCCAAAGTCTTTCAATATTTCTCTCGGAATGTATTTGATAAGTTGGTGCACCCGGGTAATGACTAGACCGTGAGAACGATACCACTTGGCGAGATACCAATTTTCTTGCCAAAAGTACTTCCAACCAACATCCTCTGGGGTCTTTTTAAGATGGAGTTATCTTCTGCAAATTGTCTCATGTGATCGCTGAGTTCGGTTCTGGAAACACCAGCATTCTTGAATATGGGAGCCATCTCCTCAAACTTATCCGCTAAATGATCAGGAACTGATATGTCACATTCACTCAAACTGTAACAGCTTCCACCGGCTATCTTTTCCACCCCCTCCTCTTGGCTCATGGGTTTCTTGGTGCTGTATAGCGATTGATACAACACTTTAAAATTTTTTTTGAGTTCTGGGCTTTCATTAACAGCTCGACTCCACTCGCACTCATAAATACGAACCACACTGTAGCCCAATTATTTCATGTAGTCTTCTTTGATAAATGTATCTGTATAAAGTTCGTGGATTGGTTTCTGTTTATAGGGATGAAGCTGTATACCTCGGGTCTTCTTGCAAGGATGTCCGTGCCAGATGCATCCATGAAACTGGTGCACGGTCTTTGTGAGCGAGCAATATCCATCAACCGGTAAATTGTGTCTTCCGATGCGAACTTCTCCTCCGTTGGGGTGGTGAGTTATTTCAATTCCGCTAACAATAGTCTCATATTCCAACCAAGCATGCGCCACCGGTTAAATCCTTTGTTTCTCTCCAGAACAAATCGTTTTCCACTTTTCTCCTCACCGGATAACTACTGGGCATTTGCTGTGTCATACAGTCTAGATACAAAGCATTCGCGTCTATACCTAAAACCATATCGCAAAGTTTCGCCTCCTCTCCATATCTTTTCTGACGAATGCGAGTTAGACCTCTGGCGTGGTATCGGTGAAATATAATACTGGGTCCTCCAACCAATTTTTCTCTGATAAGCTCGTGGATATCTCTATTGGCATCGTCTATGAGACAGATTGCTGGACGAGATCTTAGTATTTTTGGGAGATTAGAGGGTGAAAGTTCGGCATATCCTTGTGGAGAGGATTCAGGAGCTGGTGTTTCGGCAAACATCCACCTAACAGCCAATCCCGGGAGAGATATCACATCTTTTAACATGTCAATCCTTTTCACCTTGCAGATTTCGCTCTGCTTTTTAAAAGCTTCCAGAAATGGTTCAACATCCAAATTGTTGTACCTAATAGATATTTGACAATCATGGCGAACAGATATCTAACCCAAGATTACCTTACAGCAGACAGTGGCAGCGATGCAGACTTGGCAGATGAGGTAAATTATAGTTTAGTGTAACTTTGTTTACTATTTTGGACAGTGATACAGTTTTGATTTTTGGTAGGTTTTGCCCAGTGCCAAACAACTTCATCGTCGCCGGCTGAGCACAGTGTAGAGTGGCGTTCAAGTTGTAGTTTGGTTAGCATTAGTCCAGTTAGTAGTTATCTATTATTATTCAATATTATAAGTTCAGTTAGTACTCATAAATTGTTTTTTGGCTTTATCATATTATAATTATTTATATTATTATAATATAACATCTATATTGTATTTTATTTATAATTATTTATATAGGCCTATATAGGTATATTCATTTACTTATCAAAGGTTGTTTTCTTTATAGGTAATTATAGTGTTATAGTTATAGGTTTTTTATATAATTATTGTTAGGATTATAAATAATTTTAACTATGAAATAGTTATAATTATAGATTATATACTTTATAATTATCATTATATATTATAATTATATATCATCATTATAACCAATATCGACATTATTATATAAAATTATGAATTTATTTGCAAATAAATATTATATATAAATATACATGTATATGTAAATAATTTGTATTCATGTATATTTATTATTATTACTTTTTATATAATATAGTAATATGGTTAGTAGTTAGTTAGTCCAGGTAGTCCTGTTGTAACGCTACGTGCTCATACAAGTAGGTGTACCATACATGTACATACACACATGTACATGTAGTACATGTAGTACGGGTACACGTATGTGTGCGTGCGCCGTATGTGTAATGTAGTATGTGTACGTGTGTACAATACATACAAGTACATGTCCACGGCACGTACGTGTACATGTAGATTGTGTGGATATATATAATTATCAGTATATTTATAAATAATTATTATTTATGTCTATTTATTTTTATTATTTTTCATATTTATTATGATGAGGTTAGTAGTTAGTTAGTCCAAGTGTAGTTTTGTAGCTCTACGTGTAGATGCACATATGTGTACCATACATGTACATGTACACATGTACATGTACACATGTACATGTACATACACATACGTGTACGTGTAGTATGTGTACACGTACGTGTGTACCATATGTGTAATGTAGTATGTGTACACATGTAAAATACATGCAAGTACATGTCCACGT
>JAOQGN010304066.1:0-15235 GCA_027564295.1 Himantozoum antarcticum
AAAATCAAAAAATATTCCAAATTGCATTTGCTACAATGTTGTTCACGATTCACGGCCTGTTTTTCAGGCAGCCATCCATTACATTTATGTGCTGAATTTGATTGTTCTGAGCTAACTCAGTGTATGGGAATCTGCTGACAACTTGGCTACTCTCAGCCTATCATGTATGCATATGGTATGTTGTAGTGGATAAATCCTGTAGCGATGGCACGATATTTCCTGGTACAGGATGCAAAAGCGGAGGTGGAGGTAAAGTCTGCCAATGCACAGGAGATGGATGTAACAGCAGCGGCAGCAGTAAACCTACTCTCTTCATTACAATGTTTATGCTTATGCAATTCATTACAATATATCTGTGCTAATTTTTGAGCAAAGTAAATATTAATTTCAAGTATTGTTGGACAGATTTCCAAAGATTAATATATGCTATATTGAAAATATATGCTATGTGAAAATAGTGATGATGTATTAGACATTGACTCTCACATTGTAATAGACAAATGATATAACAGACTCTCTAAATACATCGAGAACACACACCAGGGCTCTCAACCCGAGGTTGATCCAAAGTTCTGTTTTGCGAAGCAACTTTTCAAAACAACAAAAAATCCTTGTTTATGGAACCATAATTATAGTCAACTAGACAAAAAAATCCTAATTTTCAAATTTCTGGATACCAAAACTCCTAATTATATGACGATCATAAACATTAGACATAAAGGCCAAAAAAATCCTAACAGCTAAACACAAAATCCTAGCAATTAGGATAGAATCCTATTAGTTGAGAGCCCTGCATATGCATCAATTAGTCTTAAAACTAAATTTTTTACTATGAATACACATAAGTTAGTCTGCCATTAGTGTGATATCTATGAAGCAGTGTCAATACATTGCAAATCACTGTAGATGTATATCATATTTTATTAATCCAAATAAAACATAAATTGATACAATACAATTAATCAAATCTGAGTCTGATCCTTCACATGGTTTACCATGTTTCTATCCTTCACTCACTTGGTATACCAGTTTTCATTTATATTTCTTCTTGTCAATCAGCCATCAAATTCATCAAAATAGAGTCGTTAGTTTGGTTTGATCATCATTATTTACATTATTCACATTTAGGTTACTGGTGCTTACCACTGGCGATACTTTCGTTGAGAGTCCATAGCAGAATCTTTTGTTGTCCAAATAGATACTGTCTATATGCGCATTGAGATTAATATTGCATCAATTTAACGATTTGATAACATATAAATTTAAAACTTACAAATTGTGCAGAGGTTTGTCCTCCTGAACTATTTACTAGTCGTGGAAAACATACTATCTAGTTATTGAATCTGCATATGACAAAATCAATGTAATGAAGAAATTCATTCAAAAGGATGCTGACTTCCCTGACAGGTGCGGACTACTCCGAAAAGAGTGAACAAATTTGAGCTAATAATGAATTGTACTGTAATGTCAGCAATTACTATTTCGTTACATAATGTTGTGGAATTGCAATACCTTCACACAATAAATACACTTTAAGTCGAAGACAATGAGACTATAATAGCTTTACTACAAGCTCTGGTTCTCTTTGGCATAGGGACAACTTCACATGCGTTGACAAAGCTTGACAAAGCTTGACAGGGCGGTAAGGACTTGACAGGACAAAGCTTGACATGACGGTCTAGGAGAAGTCTTGGTTGACCAAGTTGCAGACCAGGCATTATACGCTTGCTTGCGTCACATGATGAGTAATTGTTATTTCTGACATGGACACACAGAACCTGTATTGCATCCATATATCATGTGAGTAAACATTATACATGTAGATGTATGAATTTGCATATTTTGGGTACAAGAAATTACATTGCATTGTATTAATTGGCAGTTCAAATTCCCGGCATGTTAGTGGAGTTTTAGGGACTAAGAGTTCAAGGCATGGGGGGGGGATCTAGGACCCACCCAGCAAACCTCGGCAAACCTTTACTTTGAATTTGGATAGTGTCTTATAAAGCAGCTATTTTACCAATCATACATAATAAAATATTACAGTAAAGAAGATGAAATAGTTTTATAATCTCTGTAGCAGTGACGTGACTTGACGTGACTCCTGCATGACTTGCTTTGAAAATGCCATAAGCGATTGCACAAAGCATAAGCGTCCATAAGCACATCATCCATAAGCGATTGCACAATGCTACAGCAGGCTGTATGGGGAACAATCTTTAATATTGGGTAAATACACAGTTGGATGTGTACAAAGACTGGAAAATAATCAACTTTGCAACTATTGCTCACACATTCTCCTCCATACGCCGCCAGCCCGTTGTGTCTTTTATAATATGTACACAGAGAGAAATTTTGATTTATATTTGACTAAAATAGCATTTCAATAGTGATTGAAAACTTGCTTTAGTACAGACCATGCTTCTAACTGATGAAAAAGTGATTGAAATCACATTATTAATATGGTGGTGATTGAATATTGAACTTTTCTTTAAAAGTATGATTACTAATCAGTTAATGATTACTAAAAACATTTCAATCACAAATAAATTGTAGTGTGATTAACTAGTCATTTGCCAATCGATGACATCACAACACTTCAAGGCTAAATTTAAAACAAGACTTTGCAGAATAATTATGTAAAATAATTTATCCAAATTGTTTACATAATATAGACTAGGCTGTCACATGCTTAGATCAATTTTTGTGAAACATGGGTGGATAAGTGAATACCCTCATTTTCACACACCTATTATGTCATCTGTCAAATGTTGAGTATATTACAATAAAATTATGTTCCAATATAACATTGATGTGGATTTGCAGATATACCAACAGATAGTGGACCAGGAATGATGGTAAGTTTGGTAGTAAAAATAAAAGCAATTAGTAATATAATACAGATAATTTGTGAATACTTAAATAAAAGCAATAAATAAAATATAAAAGCAATTAGTATTAATTAAATTAGTAGTATTAGCGATTTTTAATAAAAAATAAAAGCAATTAGTAGTATAATACAGATAATTTGTGAATACTTGAAGCGGATAAGACAGCAGAATAATAAATGTCCTATATCATTAATATTGTGTCAATTAATCAGATTTCAATCATTATTCAATCACTATGACTATATACTAGCACAGGGTTCTGTCAATCTCGTTTCAATCATTTTTCACTGCGATTTTTGAAGTGCAAATATCGATTGCTTTATGATTGAAAATTTAAATGCAATCGATATTCAATCAGAATTTCTCTCTGTATACATTTCTGATTCAATAATGTTAAAATAATAAATATGAAATAGTTATACACCGATTGTCATGCTATCTACTCGTTATGTATACAGTGTTAGGACACAGAGATATCAGAATTGTCGTTGACGCCTTGTTTTCGCAGCAGCAATGCTGCCGTTGTAACAATCAGCCAAGCAAAATTTGATGTAGGAGTGAACGCTTAATGTCTGGATTTCCAGACATCAATCATTGACTCTCACATCACAATTTTGATTGGCTGATCGCCAACGTTACTTCTAAGCACAACGTTAAAGCTAACATTTCCAGCAACTTGATGTTGCATGTGGCCGGGCATTTACAGCTGTAAAATCCATCACTTACCTCACGCTAGGTAAGTCTATGTCTGCATCTGCTTTAGGTAACTCTACATCTGGTGTATCTACATCTATAGATGGGGCATGTATATCTACTGATGGTACGTCAATATCTACTGATGGTGCATCTACATGACCTCCTAAACCAAATCCGCCAGAAATACCACCACTCGGAAGTTCAATATCACTTGATGGCGCATGGACATCGACGTCTGGAGTGTCAACATCTATTGAGGGTGTGTCGACATCAACTGATGGTACGTTGACATCTAGGGATGGTGCATCTACATCACCACCAACACCAAACCCGCCACAAATACCACCACTTGGTAAATCAATGTCACCAGATGGTGCATGTATATCTACGTCAGGAGTGTCTACATCTACTGATGGCACGTCAATGTCTACTGCTGGAGTGTCGACGTCAACTGACGGTATGTCAACATCTATATCTGCTTTACCTCCAAATTTGGGCATACTGAAACCTAAAACATCAGAACTTGAGTTAATCACCGACATGGTGTGAAAGGTGAAGGGAGAGAAACTAAGTTTTACATACGGTACTACATTAATAAAAGTAAACAGTGGGGTCCAGGGATACGGTACACGTCTCAGCGAGTTGTCAGTTCACCAATTTAGAATTTACAAAATAATGCTAGTAATACATTGTTTGCTAAAAGTAATCAATTTGAGACAAACTTCCAGAAAGTGGAGGAAATACCAACAACCCACAAGAGCCAAAGACACTTATAAACAAGAGCTTGTACCACCACATGTACCACCACATGTACCACCACATCTTCTAATGTACAGGGCACACAGATATTGATAACATAATTATAATAAAAAACGTGGTTTATTGGCATTCGTAATTTCTAACAGAGAGGAGGATACGTGTAGAAAAAAGAAATCCCAGAACCATCTGATATGCTGGTGGGAGTTGTTCTCTTTGACCCTCTTTAAATATATATTTCTAAGTTATAATAGCTTCCATAGATTGGTACGCAAATCTGAATGGAGCCTTGAGAATAATTTCAGCCAGAGCTCTGACTTACCAAACAGATTGCCAGTGTAATTATTAATTATTGGCAATTATTAATTAGAAATAATAATTTAATTAATTATTAATTTAGTTGTAATTATTTATTAATTAATTATTTAATTATTTCATATTACCTTAATTGGAATTAAAATCCATTTCTTATTATGTTTTACACCGAATGTCTTCAGGTCGGAATTCGGTTTACTAAATGTCAATGTTTGAACAGAAACAATACTCCAGTGACGAATCGGATGCACCAATATTTATAGAATACATTATCTCAAATAGGAAGTTTAAATATGGTGTAGAAGATTTGTGAAATATTTATTAATATTGAAATAGCTCAAAGTGAAATAGGTGTACCAATTGGTGGAAACAAATAATTGGAATCTGCATTCAAATATGGCTGGAGAGGACAACTTCCGCCACCATATCACAATTAACGGTCTTAATAAGGCTCTCTTTCTGTCTTAAATTGCCTCACTGGCCATATCTGACTATAGCCCAAATCTGTTTGTTTCGAAAACCATACAAACCCAATATGTTTGCATGAATATATAAAATATGCTCTTCTATTGATGGAGGCAAATATCAGGTTAGCTCTCTAGTAATTACTAGTTATCAGACGAATGTATTGCAGAACTTACCAAATCCGCCTTTCTTCTTTTTCTTCTTTTCCTTCTTCTCGTCATCTGATGATGAGCTAGAGGAGCTACTGCTAGAGGAAGATGAGTGAGATTTGGACTTTCCACCAAAACCAAACTTGGGCAGCTTGACGCCACCGCTACAACAATTTCACAAGTAAACATTGGTCTTTGTTACTGAACTAATATTGTTACTAAGTGTTTCGTTACTAAAACAATTGTGCATAGTGGCACAATAGTGGTGAAGGGACTTGCATAAGAGCTCAGCATTCACTATAAATCAGTTGGTGCTCCCTTTCAGTTGGTACTCCTACTGTAAGACCACGTTTCCAATTTTGGGTTTGGGATGCCAAAAGCCTCAAGATCTACATGTAAGTCCAAACCGAAAAGGGATTGTACTGAAATTTCTAGTATCCATTAATAGCTTTGCGGGCTTTATAATGCATTTCTGGCAACAGCTTAGTGCTTTCACTTGGCTTTGAATTGCATCACACATTCATGTAAAACAGTAATAGTACTACTCCATTTGACTAGTCCATAGGTGTGGTTTTAGGTGAAAAGGTTATTAAAATCTGAGCTGAATGTAAGTAAGTTATAATTGTTATAATATAAGCGGAATGCTCAAAGTAAGTTATAATTAACTGTCAGTGTGTAGAATCCCATCACTTACCTCACATCTATGTCTGCATCAGCTTTAGGTGTGTCTACATCTATAGATGGGGCATGTATATCTAAATCTGGAGTGTCAACATCTATAGAAGGGGCATGTATATCTACATCTGGAGTGTCTACATCAACTGATGGTGTGTCGACATCTACTGATGGTACGTCAACATCTACGGATGGTGCATCTACATCACCTTCTAAACCAAACCCACCAGAAATACCACCACTTGGTAAGTCAATGTCACCAGATGGTGCATGTATATCTACATCTGGAGTGTCTACATCAACTGATGGTGTGTGGCCATCTACGGATGGTACGTCAACATCTACGGATGGTGCATCTACATGGCCCCCTAAACCAAACCCACTTGAAATCCCACCACTTGGTAAGTCAATGTCACCAGATGGTGCATGTACATCTACGTCTGGAGTGTCTACATCTACTGATGGCACGTCAACGTCAAAAGATGGTACGTCGACATCTGCTTTACCTCCAAATTTAGGCATACTGAAACCTAAAATATCAGAACAATGGGCTTGAGTTAGTCACTGATATGAAGTGAAAGGTGAGAATGCAAGTATTACCTACTAAATGGTGGGGTCCAGGGATACACGTCCCAGCGAGTTGTCGGTTCAGCCATCTAGAATTTACAAAATAATGCAAACCATACAACATGTTGCTCGTTAAAATCAATCAATCTGAGACATGTTTCCAGAAAGTGGATCATTTGAGCATCAATACATTGCAAGAGCTTTTAAACCAGTCCTCGTACCACCAATAATTCCTCAAACATCTATATTCAAAGAAGGTCCTCTTTGACCCTCTTTGAATATAGATGGGCTAGGTTTAGGAAATTAGGCTAGGATTCTGCACTGACTTACTAACCAGAATCTTAGCCTAATTTCCTTTGTAGGTAAATAAAATGGTCATCTGCTAATGGTGACATGATGGTATGTATGTTTTCTCTCAGCACAAGCTAAGGTACAGCAACAATAATGTTTTATATATTTTGAAGCATTTTCTTGCGTTTGATCATTACACATGCCACAATTAAATAAGAGAGTGCCAAACTAATGGTTGTGCCAAGACCCACCCACCCCTCACTCCAGCAATGCAACTCATAGAACTAGCACTATTGGCCTAGTCGGTAGGCGAGGTATGCGCATAATTACAGATTGCAATTTATAACCATTTCTAATTTAGTTTTACAGCCGATGTCTTCGGATTAGAATTCGGTTTACGAACTCCGAGCCCCGCCTGAAATATTACTGCTAATTAATATTGGGAGTAACACATCACATTACACCAGGTATAGAGAGCAATGTTGTAAAAAGGGAGTTTAAATATGGCATGGAAGTTTGTCTAATATTTATTAATATAAATGAATTAGCTCAAAGTGGAATTAGTGTACAGATCTATGGAAACCTATCAGAATTGGAATCTGTATTCAATTGTGCTGGAGAGGACAACTCCCACCAGTATATCACACAGTGACATGTCTCGAATCCTGTCCCATCTCCTGCCCTGATCAGGCCTCTATCTGCCTTGGATTGCCTCTCTGGCCATATCTGACTATAGCCAAATCTATTTGTTTCAAAAACCATACAAACCCAATATGTTTGCATAAATATATAAAATATGTTCCGCTTTTGATGGACGATTTACAAGGCAAATATCAGCTTAGCTCTAGTAATTATCAGACGAATGTATTGCAGAACTTACCAAATCCGCCTTTCTTCTTCTTTTTCTTCTTTTCCTTCTTCTCATCATCTGATGATGAGCTAGAGGAGCTACTGCTAGAGGAAGACGAGTGAGATTTGGACTTTCCACCAAAACCAAACTTGGGCAGCTTGACGCCACCGCTACAACAAAGTAATGCCCTAGTTACTAAATTGAAGTGTTGGAGACAACAAGATGATTTAATGTGTTTGTTTATCGGAATGAACAGTTTGCCCAATTGAAGTTAACGTAAGTACATTTCAGTACACACCAGTGGGTCGTGTGATGCGATGAGTATAGAGTGGCGCAACAAATATAGTAGTAAATGAACTTAGATAATGGGCCAGCATTCACTGTAAACTTTGGTAAACTTCCGTTCCAGTTCGGTGGGTGCTTCTAAGACTCAGTTCCCAATTCCGGTTTAGGACGCCAAAACCCCAAGATCTAAGTCTAAGACCGAACTAAAAAGGGATTAAACTGTAATTTCTATTATCCATTAATACATTTTACTGTGCGGCGCTCTATCAAGCAATTCTGGCAACGGCTTTTTGTCTTCAGCTTTAGGCTTCCTATTGCATCACACATTCATGTAAAACAGGCAGTGATAGTCTATTTGAGAGGTTTTCTAGGTGTGATTTTAGGTGAAAAGGTGATTGAAATCTGAGTGGAATGCTCAAAGTAAGTTATAATTGTCAGAATCTATCACTTACCCCACGTCTATATCTGCATCAGCTTTTGGTGTATCTACATCTATAGATGGGGCATGTATATCTACGTCTATAGATGGGGCATGTGCATCTACGTCTGGTGTGTCAATATCTACTGATGGTGCATCTACATGACCTCCTAAACCAATCCCACCAGAAACACCACCACTGGGTAAATCAATATCACCAGATGGTGCATGTACATCTATGTCTGGAGTGTCTATATCTACTGATGGTGCGTCCACGTCAACCGATGGTACGTCCACATCTGCTTTACCACCAAATTTGGGCATACTGAAACCTAAAATATCAGAAGAATGCAGCATGATATATTCCGGTGCAGATTGAAAGTTGAGAAGGGAAAGGCCAAGTTAACAGCAGATCAATTTGGTGGACAGAGCAGCAAATTGCAAACCGGAAGATTACTGATAAATTGGAAGTGTCTTACTCGGAATTCTACAGCACATGATGGCAACTTACTTGCATCAAGTGAACTAACGAATGCACAAGTGCACTAACTAATGCACAAGCACACGAACTAATCAGTAGACTAATAGTGCAATGTTTGAATTATTATTCTGAATTGTTACTGAAGTGCAGACAAACCCAAAGCATGGCAAGGCTTACCAAATCCGCCTTTCTTCTTCTTTTTCTTCTTATCCTTCTTCTCGTCATCTGATGATGAGCTAGAGGAGCTACTGCTAGAGGAAGAAGAGTGAGATTTGGACTTTCCACCAAAACCAAACTTGGGCAGCTTCACACCACCGCTACAACAATTTGGAGTTAAAATTACTTGGACATGGATACATAACTGGCAACCCAGGCATTCTATTAACATGTAGAGGTGTTACAGGTTACAATCGAATGTGTCTAATATTCTTTCCATGACGCAATCTGTAGCCCTGTGTACATTATAACGCTAGATGTGGTAAGAATACATTTTAGTGTAACATAAACTGGCCATTACTAGCAAGTTAACCTTCCATGTTTACCAATCCACAATGTTACAGATAAATACTGATCTGACACGCTCTTGGCTGCAGAGTATCTGCGACCGCATTACATCAGAGCAAATAGCTGCATAAATCCTGCTGCATTGCATCGTTCTCATTGATCTCTATAGCTAGTTGACACATTTGATTCAATGTCAGCATGTGTAGACGTCAAGGATCTGCATTGACATTCAAGGTCAACAGACTTGTCAAATGCTCCAGAAATACACAAGGGTGTATTTGTGTGTTAACTGAGTATTTTTGTATGGACCAGTTGACTATTCACTGGTATTTGGTAGGTATGTAGGTATATTTGGTAGGTATGAGTGTGACATAGATAAAAGTCAAAATTAAAGTCATCAGCAGTAGGTCTGGAATTTTGTCATGCTGTAAATTGAAGGTTTCTGGTGAAATACCATCACATTGTCAAGAGACGCTGACCGTTTTACTCCTAATTTGCCAGTTAGAAAGTTCCAGAATTTAAAAGCAACAACATCCCATTGCTACCAGCATCACTATTTATATTTACTTTGCAAATATTAGTCTCAAAAGCAAACTCGAGTCAAAAGACGACTGCATAGTTTGTTGTTGAGGGATTACTATTCGCCAATTGGAGATGAAATGGCACCTTTTAGTTGGGCAGCAACATAGAATCAAGGCCAGGGTTCCAAGAGAAATGAATCCACCAGAATTTGTGGTAGATAGGCAGATCTAAATCGAGGGGCCTGTTTTTATTTGAAAACAATTTAAAATAATACTGGTAGGTAAATATGACATCTACTCAAGATTAAATAATGTTATAGAATCAATTCATTACTCTTGCTCAAAGTGTATTATATTATGTGGATCAATAATTGAATTTCAATTGTGAGCCTGACAGCAACTACATGTAAGAATGCAACGGAGATGCTAGCAAAGTTGTAGGCCAGGCATATAGCGCTCGTTGGAAATATCACATTTTGAAGTCAGTCTACATATAGGCATATGCATTGCTTCATGTAGCATTTCATAATTTATTTTCATTTGCGATCTTGACCTTATAGTGGTGATTTGTATGCAACATTCAACTAATGCCAAAATGTCAACTAAACCGTGTCTGTTTGAAATACAGCCATTTTATTGCATTGATTGTATAAATGGAGACCGAGTATAATAATGCATTATTTGTTATGGTCTTTACTGGATGTGGTCACAGCCAATCTCCTGGTAGGCAGAGCAATCTTCCACTAACTTCTACAAGATATTTGAAGCTTAAAGCCAGAACAATAATAATTATAGCAAGCAAGCAACATTTATAGAATCATCTTTATAAAGTAGCAAGAAAGCAATATAAACAATGACGCAAATTATCTGGAAAGATGGGCTACATGTGACCCCACCCTAAAATTGTCCATCTATAATTTCAGACTAAGGCTCATTAAAGTGAGACTTCCAACTCTTGTCCAACATCAGCGAGCTAAGTGAAGCAATGATAGGTCAAAACATGCACAAATATGCACCTTGCATTTTGTGATCATCAGAGTGAAATATGATTATTAGTGTTAGTATATATTTACCCTTTTGGAAGTTCTACATCCAGGTCTGCACTTGGTGCAGCAACATCTACACTACCAGACAATTCGCCGCTGGGCAGGTCAAGGTCTGCTGAGGGTCCATGTACATCTATACTGGGAGTGTCTATGCTGGCAGATTGGGTATCAATGTCTACAGATGGTGCCTTTATATCACCACCTATCCCGACACCACCAGAAATACCGCCACTTGGTAAATCAATGTCACCAGATGGGGCATGTATATCTACGTCTGGAGTGTCAACATCGATTGATGGAGCTTTGAGATCTCCTCCGATATCTAAACCAGCTGATATACCACTACTCGGGAGGTCAATGTCTGTGGACGGTTTGTTTAGGTCTATGGAAGGACTGTCAATGTGCAATTCAGGTTTGTCTACATCAATCTTAGCAGATTTAGCCTTTGCTTTACCTCCAATCTTTGGCAGTTTGAAGCCTACAGTAGGTAAGCAGATATTGACTGTGCAGACAGTGTAACGAGGTGGGGACAGAACAGACAGAACATAGATATACAGAAGACATGAGCATCATCTGAAATACTTTGCGTTTGGTAAATTAGTGTGCAATTCTACCTACTTTATGAGGTGCAGCAGTGGTAGTGGACATGACAAATATACCAATTAGGAAACAAAATAATGTGAAAAAGCTAAAAATGACCAAAATAATTTCTAGTACTGTAAAGACCACCCTCCATAACCTTAACCAGCAGATCTTAACCAACCTTAACCTACCAACCTTAACCGTAACCAGCAGAAGATTCAGTATTAACAGGCACATGAACACTATTAACTGCATACAACATCTGGTCCTAATGGTGTAATCTATGAAGACAACCGCGCAGTTCCACCATTACTCACGATAATGACTCATTCAATTCGCACACCGAAAATGTAGACCAGTATAATTAGAAGCTCACCAAAACCACCCTTTTTCTTCTTTTTCTTATCTTTCTTCTTGTCATCGTCACTAGAGCTAGATGAACTGCTAGAACTGGCACTCCTAGACCTGGAGCCCCCAAGCTTCAGTCCTCCACCAATACTAAAACATGAGACCAAATTCTGTAGGCTGCCTACCAGAAGGTGGACATAACTTCTAGACACATGGCTAGAACCTAAGTAATACATTTCATTGCAGTAATTGACTATTACAACATCAACAGTATTATACTCCTTCCACGCAACGGTACTAGAGAAGAGAAATAGCAGAGCATTGGATAGAATGCCAAATGGTTAAATTGTCAGAGTTGAGATTTCTGAGAAAACAACTTCTGGCGAGAGGATACAATCCGAGGACTAACGCCGAGCACTAACTTTAGACGGAGATGGAGCGATGATGCAAGTTATCTGCAAAGACCTGGGTTCAAGTTTCACCGACTACCTGGAGATATTCGCCCCGAAGAAGGTTTCCTCTTTAGTTTATCGAGCCTAACGCTAACATCTGTGCCGTGGTCTGCTAAATACTAGACCAGATCGATCTGGAGTTGATGTCAAAAAATATTAAAAAAAAAACAACTTGAATTTTATGCTATAGCCAACATTGGATTTGATCGGACTGCAAAATGAGGGTGATATTTGTGTTTCAGACCGAGACAATAACCAATATGGGGATGACAAGCTAACATTATAACTGCAACTTACCCTCCACTAGGAAGATCTATGTCTGCCTTAGGAGCATCTAGTGCCTTAGATACATCAGCGTCTAGACCAAGAGATTTGCTTGGCAAATCAACATCAATTGTTCCTCTGCCCCCTTTGGGAGAATCATCTACACCTGTTTAACATATGATGGGCGGCAATGCGGTTAGTAGGGTGAGCAACATGACTGCCTCCATTCAACTTATAATAACGAAACTAGCAGTAACTAGCAGTAACTAGCAGTAACTAGCAGCACCTAGCCGTCGGACCAGCTTAATTGTCACGCACAACTGTAGCCCCACCTCCACTTTCACACTACCCTATCAAAACCTAATAGCCTCAGCCTGTACTGTAATTCACTTTCTATTTTCACCTCCGTAGATGTTCTCCCGCAAACATCGATAAAATTTGTTGGTAAAATAACAAGGCGACTTGCTGACATTCTACACCAAATAGCCCAATACTATAATTTTGGACAGCTGTTAAGTGGGAACCCTTAGTACATTCAGAAAGTTTCCTTTGGCACAGTGAGCATGGCAATTATGCGTGGCCCGTCTTTCTAAAGTTAGTTATTATAACACATAAAGCTGGTATACGTCTAGAATAGGTTGTTGTTTCAATGGAAGTAGTTTCGGTTGAGGAATAGCGTTACTCAACAGCAGCTGATGGTATACACATCTACCCATTCATGCAACACAAAGTCAAACACCTGCTAGATGTCAACCAGACACCTGCTACTGGTGTCAACCAGACACCTGCTAGTGATGTCACCAGACACCTGCTAGTGGTGTCAACCAGACCAGTACATATAATACTCTGCCTAATCGGTACATTCACATGCGTGGGAGAACCTAGAAAGGAGAGAATGAGTTTGTAGTAGAGTCGTATATAAGAGAATGAGAAGCCATTAAAGGATCAGATGTACGAATGAGATGATAGTTGCTGTTACCTGAGTCAAATTCACCAGCTGGCAGCTTGAACTTTCCATCCATATCTACTTCTGGTGAGAGACTAATGTTTGCAATCGGTAGATCACCTAAATAAATGCACAAAATATAATAAATAGTCGGTATAATTCCTTTTCAGTTCGGTCACCTTGACGTAGACCAATAACTTGGGTGTAGTTGTACAGGTTGTGGTATCTCAAACCAGAAATTGGGAACCGAGTCTTAGGCGAGCCTACCGAACTGAAAAGGAATTTGATCAAATAGACAAATATTGAAATAATTAATTTTCATAGCCTAAAAATCAATAGCAATGTGGTGCTGCAAGCATACACTGCGTCATGTCTGCTTTCAGAACAGCATGTAGGAGTGAGCACTATTCCCTATGTTGAAGGTCAAGCAAAGACTACATGGGTTTAATTTTAGTCTTTGGCCAACCAAAAACCAGCAATCCCATGTCAGCAACAAGTGCTCTACTTATGCAACCATCGGAAATCAGTTGTGCTATAGGGTAGTACTAAAGCTAGCTTCCTCTCAAAAAAGAGCATAAATCAATAACCGGTACGAAGCATTATGTGGGAGTTACTTTAATTGTGAAGGTTAGAATGGAAAAGTATATAAAGTAGAGAAGCGTGGCAGAGTAGCATGGCAGAGTAGGCATGTGGCAGAGTAGGCACGTGGCAGAGTAGCATGGCATTATTGCATATCTACAAGCAATAATTTTCCTAGTGAACTAAATAGAGTAAAGGTGATGGGAATATAAATATATAGTCGGTGCAGATGCAAGTGCTTGAACTACCATGAGTTGTGTCTGAGGGTTCCAAGGTCATATTATTTTGCCAAACTATGCAAAATAATACATTACAAAATGAGATGCAAGCACATCAGACATCAAGTTTGCCATAGATGTGCCAGATGCCTATCATTGGCAAACAGGTAGAATGTTTGCTAACTGACTCAGCATTCTATAAACTTGCAAATTAATGGAATCTAAAGATCTAGCTAGCTTTAGAATAGAGAAGCGTTAAGCGACATACCACCAACAGCTGTACCAGCAGCATTCTTTCTCAGTGTACCAGAACGGCTAGCATTAGGAGAGAGGTCAGCATCTAGTCCTATATGACCACCTGGTGGCAGCAAGTCAATGGTACCCTCCACCTTTGGCAACTTAAATCCACCCTTACCACTCTTACCCTTAATGTCAGGGCTATCAACATCAGCAGATAGATCCAGACCAGCATCGGGACTGAGGGCAGAACCGACACCACCTGCACTGGGCAGATCCACATCAATTTCAGGTCCTAATGAAAGTAAAGTTACTTAATACCGAATAGAAGAGACACTAAGGTAAGGAGTGACAATAACAGAGTAACAGAGGTAGGTAACTACGTGTACTAATACTAATACAGAGGTAGGTACTAATAACAGAAAAACGTAACAAACAAGGTAAATCAAACTTATAGTTACTTATAGTAGAAGAGATAGAGACGGGAGCATAAGCAGACAAACATTACAACAGAATCAACTCTACTGACAGAAGCTATGCAGCTAAAATGATCATTCACACGTTACAATATTTCTTGTTCCAGTATATGCAACCTAAACGGCACATGGCACCATTGCTTTGATAACTTTTTTTTTTTACATGTGGTAATTCTTGGTAGGATTTTCTGTCTGTAGAGCATTTGATTCTACTGCTAAGCCC
>JAOQGN010304177.1:0-22902 GCA_027564295.1 Himantozoum antarcticum
TTAATTCAAATGTAATTGACTAATCACTAATACAATGACGATACAGATCATGCCGCCAGTACGTTGGTAATACAAAGCTAATGTTAGTGTTACTGTCAGCCTCAGCTCTCTGCCATGGACCTGAAGAGGGGTGGGGTGTAAATCCATTACAATATTATTGATGTTATTAATGGGTGTTGTTGTTTTGTCACACCATTTCTGGTGTACAGACGTTATCCAGTTTATAGTGTAACTGTGCCATAACGATGTACCACTGCTTCCTGTTGGCAGACCCAAGCATAATGATACACACTCATGATATACAGTTAATTTATCAATTTGTTGTTAAATTTGTCAAATTTGGAAGGTGCGTGTACATTGTAAATTTTGGTAATTTATAATTCAAATTAATAAAATTGATACTTGTAAAAAAAATTTGTATTCTTAATTAAAATAATAATTCAGCTTCATGTCATATTGTTATAAGGCAAGAAATGCCATAATGATATATTATAAAGAAAAGAAATTATTATGCTATTTGCTATTATGCCAATTAGCAAATAAATTATATTAGCATTAGCATCATCTTAACATTTATAATGAGCTGCCTGGATATTTCATGTGCTAATGAGCGATTTGCTGCTTCCTTCAAGGTGTCCTAGCCTATAACCGCAAGACCAAATGCCAGTTGCCTTGTATGATTGACCCATTTCTGACCCGATTTTGAGAACTTCAACGAATTAATTCTTCTTCGGTTCCATCTCCCAACCATTTTTATCCTAATTTAGTCAGGAATCCTTGTGGCATGACATGATTTGTTAGTTTTTTTATGGTAAATATTGGAAATAGAACACCCTTAAATTTATTCAGTATGAAATGTGGTAGTGAGTAGCAACCTTCCTAATTGTGGAAATATGTCTGATCAGTTAAATGTTAGTGGTATAAAATACATTTTTAAGATACCCAGGTGTAGTTCTCTTGTATGTTGGAATTTAAAGAAAAGGCAACTTTGGCAACTAAGAACTAAGTATAACTTTGTGGGCTTGGAAGAGGCAGGTGCAGGATTGACTATTTTTTAGATAGCCCGTGATCTAGAAAAATAATGTGCTTGGAACTGAGTGTGAAATGTGGCTATTAAATAAAACGAGACTATATAAATGAGATAAATACGTAGGCTATTGTAAGGGAAACCAGTTAGTGGAGACATGATTTCATGTACATGTAATATACACCTGCTTCAAAAGTGGTGTAATATTACCATTTTCTATCTTCTATTATTTTATATATTTTACTGGTCTACCTTTGTCTTCATTATTATTATCATTGCCTGAAGCAGTCCAGCAGACTGGAAATGCCATTCATCAATCATTCATTCATACTTTCAATGCCTCCAGCTCAAGCTGTGCCTGCTATAATTTTAAACTATTTAAAACTAAACTATTTACATGTATATCAAACAAGGCTAAAGTCTGCAATCGCACGGAAACTGTCACCTACTTGATGACATTGGGATGGAATAATTCTAAATATAGTGTAGTAGTAGTTTAGTAGTAGTTTAGTTGCTCAGTGTGTGAGTGGATGAACTTGAAAATTGCTGTAGATGCAGTAATAGACTATAATACAATCATGTGCTGTGTACATTGTATTGTGGTATAGCTTGTATTGTGGTATAGTAAACTTATTGATTGTATACACTTTTCCAAGTATTCATTATTTTGATTTCACTTATATCATAGAACCAATTAATTGATATATTTATTGATTTATGACTTTGATTACTACAGTGTAGTAAATACGGTAGATACTTAGACAGCTAAATGACTGTAGTTCACTTGTTAGACTACTTGTTGGCAGTTGTTTAGTAAACATTATTATATACATGTATTTGGTTGTAAGATGGCATATTGTCACTGGTGAGGAGCCAGGAGTGATCGGTTTGATTTTTGAACTTAACTTCTGGCCACAAATTTGCATACTAATATATGAAACATCCCAAAGTGCACTCAGTGTTTGTGTTAGTGTTAATTAGAGTAGTGCAGCCTATTACTTATTTCAATATTCAACTATGCATCACAGATTCTCCAGACTGATTGCCAAAACTACCAATAAGTAAATGTGGGATATCTGAATCTGAATACAGTTTTATGGTGTTTGTTGTGGTGTTTACTGGAACTGACGATCTGGTTTACCAGCCTCCACCTTGGCACTATGCTCACGGGCAGGCAACTCCGCTGCGACTCCGAAGGACTGGCCAAAATGTAATGCTGTAAACTTTGTGTCATCTTTCATATTAAAACAGTAATATAATCATATATACCTAATATAATAATATAATAATAATTTTGGTACTTATTCACGCATGCTACTTACTGAGCTATGTAGTTATCCATCCATATTTTGGAAGAAGCATAATACACTATTCAATGTTGGGCAAGTTTATTTCTGGGAAGAAGACGGTAACATGATAACGACGGTGGATTTGTAATAGCTAGACTACTCTATTACCCACTGATTATCGCTTTGATAGGATCTGATCTTTCGAAACAATAATCAGTGGCTGATAACTCTAGTTAGACGTGCTGCATCATTGCTAAAGTTTAGGTTTAGCAATGGTATACATGTAATTACACATCCACTGAGTAATCTGAACTACAGATTCTTTCTGTTGTGCAGATTTTGGTTACATTCTTTTATCTACTAAATAAAATAGCAATTAGAGATGATGCAAAACCGTGGAATGTTGGTGGGCAGGTGAAAAGGCTAGGCTTTTGCCAATGTCAGCAAAGAGATCTCTGAGAACTTCATATGCAGAAGATAATATATGGTAAATAGTTCTAGACAATGTCATACCCTTTGTGTTACGAAAACAAATAACTTTAGCTATAACTCAAATTAACTACCGTCGCGTCCGCACAAGTACCGTCGCTGATGTTCAAGACCGGAGAGTCACTACGGCGACAGAATGAGCTACACACTTGTGTACTGTGTTGCACTTGTGGAGCACTGGGAACAGCATGTGGTGTGTTCCACCACAAGCAGTGGAACACTTGTTTGTACTTATTCTATGAAACTACATGTAGGTGTGTAGTGACGAATCCATGTCTATTCGCAAATTACTGTTCAAAAATGACTGAGAACCTAAGGCACTAGATGGAGGGCAACCATGTGCGCCTATAAAACCCCAAACCACAATCTAGTAACAGACTATTTCCAAGTGTAATTTTCAAGTGTCAGTATTCCATAGTGACTGATGCTACGTTAGTGGATGGACTAGTTGCTTCTGAGATTTGCTTGATGGGGATGTCTGTATGTGTGAGTTCAGTGCTAACTGCTACCCCAACCAACTGATGTATCTAAGAAACAGCTTTAGATGTTTGAATTACCAAACACTACTAAACACTACCAAATACAGTAATCTTGTAACATAGGTTTCTATGTTGCTATTGCTAAAAAAGACAGGATTTTTGGGTGGTCTATTATGTAGACCATTGACGTTGAACTTATGTTGAACCCTTATGTTGAACCTAGAGAGTATGCCCATGATTTGTTGGGATTCCAGACAAATATGGAATTACATATTCCATATTTGACTAATTGGACTATTGTCCAATTACACAAAATATTTTGCCAATATTGTATATCAATATTAATAATATTTAACTAATTGTTATTTTGAACAAACTAATTGTTCTTTTGAACATTAGCATGTGTTTGTAGGTCTAGGCCTATTCAAATAAATGTGTGCTTACGACATCTGGAATTCCCCAGCTGTTTGTGGCCTGACTGATCACCTCATAACGACATAGTTATTCCTAAGATACGTACTTCCACTGGTACATACCGCAGCCTAAGACGCCGAAATTTCATAATTCCATTATCTTTGTATTGTAAAACAATCTCTGGTAGGACGGCCTACCTTGGCCCTTGCTCTGAAATATGATATTTTTGTGCTATAATAGTATAAACCAATCTTTGTTGAGATAAAGCATTCACCATTCATACATAAATTTAGTTTGGCCAAAGTTGTAGTTCAAGGGGAATAATGTTTTGAGTTGGCATACAAATGACTAATTGTACAGTCTTGCTTGCTAGTCAATAGTAATTGAATTCATAAAAAATTGGACGTGCCCTATCTTTGGCATGCAATATTTGGGGAGAAAATATTACACTAGTATATTTTTCAAAATAGAAAAATTGTAAAAAGGACTGATAAAATCAGATAAATCTATGATGGAAAGATGCTAGGTTTTAATGGGAAAGCCTAAAGCTCTTTAACTAGTAACATGAATCCAATTATATGAAAGGGTTACTGAAATGCTGCACTTTCGAGCTAGAGCTGGGGATCCCCACTGAAACCATTTTGATTCAAATTTCTTAAAAAACATGCGACTTTGTTTCGAGTCTTTTATTTATTGTGTTATCGTTATTCAACATAAAAGTCAAAATATAAGGAAATAATTCCTGATAGATGAACAGAACAACAACTAATAGTATTAAAAATGTATTCAACTTTATGTACTAAGACTATGTCATTGACATGTCACAATCAGTGATTTCAGTACAAAAACTAATATATATATATAATATATAAGTATAAGTATAGTTGTGCTATTTGGCATAGGGCTTGCCATAGCCATAGCATATAAAATGTTTTCAACTTTATACCGAAAAACACACACGCACACACGTACAAACACAAATACAAATTCATCTGATTAGTACAAGTAGAACTACTAGAACTAGCTGATGTTCTTTTAGTACCTGTTTCTTTCTCTTCCAGTGCGGAGTAAATGATAACATGTTTCCTTTTAATGTGGTTTCGCAGGTTGGTTTGTATTGCCACAGTAGCTAACATCTGAGTTACATGTGTTACATTTTGCTTTCTGTTTTTCAATTTTTTCAAAATAAGCCCACACAGAACCGCTTGTGGCGGCCATGTTTGTTTGTTCGCGAAAATCTCAATCATACATTATAATGTTGTTATGCACATTCTCATCTCGGAAAAAAATAATACTAATTTTATCATTGAATAATTTATTATTTGTTATATTTTTTATATAATATATATATAAACATAAAAAAGATCGATTTTGCATTATGGGTAATAATGAATCGATGTTCATCAAAAAATCAGATCGAGGTCGTTAGATCGATAAATCGCCCAGCTCTATTTGGGACACTGTTCGGTCATTCTATACATCTACAGCATGTATAGAAAAATATTAAATATTTTTGTATCCAGGATGCTATGGTTGTTTGAGGAGACATACTGTTTGAGGGCATCCTGCCTTAGTATATTATAGAAATTATGCGAGAGTAGTCCAAAGTCTTGCGGAATAATTGTCTGTCTGTTCTGCACGTGTTCTGCAAATGTAGGCCTATATAGAACTATGTGCCTCTATATTAGGTTGACCAGAGTGCACATGTAAATATTTCCAAACATTAACATAATTGGCGAGTACATGTACAAGTATAACCAGTACAGAGTAGTCAGCTCACACCCATGCTGACCAAGTGTCCTTCGTCTCTCATATTCACTATTACACCATCTATCTATTTGTATTAATATCATTCTAGATTTAGTGATGTTGGATCGGTGAGCTTTGTTTGCTGATGGGGTGTTTACGGATTAATATATTTGTTTGCTGATCACTTTTAGTTTTATGTGATATACTCATTACTTCATTAGAAAGGAACTCACAAAATAGGAGACAACTCCATTTTATTGACCTCAATCTATGTGTATACGTGGACCACAACATATTCAGTCAACTGCAAACTGTCAGTATGATCATGACTCTTGCCTCTCTTGAATATTGAACTGAATTCAAGGTGTTTGCTGCTAACTACACTACAGAGCGGTAATCGCCTTGAGGCCACATGGGGGCGAGCAAATAGTTTTGTATTTTGCAATGTTATTTCTGTCCATATTCAGGAAGTTTGTTTACTGACATTCTCTCAATACCAAGTAGTTCTATTAATTTACTATTGCTATAGTCAGGAATTAATGCCGATACATTAGCTAGGACAGTCTTTCAATAAAATATCACTTAGTGGTGTACTTGATTATTTACAGTTTAACTATAGACAGCAGTCGGCAGCATGTAATTTGTGTGCTCTGTTATATCTCCTCCGAGAGTTAACCTATACATTTTTTGTGCTTTGATCAATAGAACTGACATTCTAAAGTTTCGCTAGTTTACTCGATTGCAGCATGCTGTTTAGCGATAAGGCTTTCTGATAATTGTTTTATTAAAATATTTATCAACTGTCTGGGTGTTCAAGAATTTTCTTCAGCATTTACGAATGAACCGTATTCACTGTAATTCCTAATGGAGCACTCTTCACTACCCATTCTAATTTTGATTTCTATTTTATTTGTGGACGGTAAGTGATTAGTTATGGTTTCTTTCATGTTTGCACTTTGCTTTTAAATACTGCTACTGACATCATTCTTTTTCATTCTAAAATATGATTTGTCATTTGGTCTGTTATTGGGCAAGTTGCTTCCTAATGTATGCATCCCTGCATTGTCTACGTCACAGATGTCATTGTCTTGTCATTGTTATTGTTGTCAGAGTTGAATTCGATGACAACATTATTTGCCAGTATGATCCTGTCACCAATCACATAATAATGTAATGACTAATATTGCTGATCGTTACTGACATTACTGATATACTATTACTATATGCGGGCGGGCGTATTACTGTATATATTATTGCAATGGTAGAATTACTATAATGTTATAATTATATTTGATTATGTAATATGGCCTATTTAGGCCTATTTAGACCTAAATAGGCCTATTTAGTCATCATAAAATTTGGTGTAATGATAGGAATTTTATATGTGTATAATATGTATATTATATGTAATAATAGTGTAGAGTATCATAAGCCTAATACTAATACTAATAGTAATAGTGATTGCATTATAATAATATTATAATATTAATAATTACAGTATTATCGCGTCATTGAATATCAAAACACTGATTTTTTTATTGGTATGATAAATGTTATGGAAAGTTGAAATCGATACTAAACTGGTAATGTAATCTTCTAGATTTGTATATGCGGATATATTGTATTACAGGGAGTTTGTCTGGTCATGCTTTACTTGCATTAGTTTTTGTGTAGTACATGTAGGCCTACATGTATAATTATAATTAAATCTGGTTGGCTGAGCATAGCAACGAACTAGCCCTAGCAATGGCCTACCTTTGTCTGCCATGGCTAGCAATTGTATTGTATATTTGTTATATATTGTATATATGTATATATGTATATTTGTTATATATTGTATATATTTATATTTGTTAGTAAGAAGCCCCAAATAAAAATAAATCGGAAAATACGATTTAGCATATCATTCTTGATCACTACTCGTATATACATACCATAACTATAATGACCTGAGATTGTGGGAGTATCCCCGCCAGGGACGTAAAGTACACCCCCAAACACCCAAACGTTCGGGGTAAAATCTGAGGCTAAAAAATATTGTAAATAGAAATTTTTTTAGTCTAATATTCATTAAAACACATCAAAAAACCATCAAAAATCAACCCCAAACAGATTTTTTCAACCCCCTAGCAAAATATTTCAATCCCCTAACATTTTTCCCAACCTAACAACAAAAAATTTTGTAATCTTGTAAATGTTAGGAGGTTGAATTTCACAGGATATACACCCCTGATCCCCGCTATGGGTTTGTAGGCTGTGTGACAAACAAGGTCAGGTGGTTTCAGTTACATTACGTCCCTACATCATTTTGCAGACCAAATCAAATTTGAATATTATAGTAAATTTTACTTTCATTGCATTTTTCTCACATTCGTAATTTTATACCTACATATTAATTTTGTACTTACACATTTATGGTTTTGTAACTTCTGGCCATGGGTTACCGACATTAGATTATTTAGGTTCTATGTGCGATGTTCTACGTACATGTATGTATCAATGTTCTGTGTGTGGTAGACCACTATCACGTTGCTATAATCATGTTGTGTATTTGTCAGACCGATTTGTGATCTGGAAGATTCATTTCTCTATCAAACTTTTCTGCTACTCGATAACAATAATTATAACGCAGTGCGCGAGCTTTTGCTGGATTCCATTCCATGGTAAATGCTGTGATTGTTTTCTACAGTCAATTCAAATTCAATAGTAGTGTCCGCTAGTGTGTTAATCTATAATTCTAGTAATATAGTTTTGTTTTAAGATATATTATTATTTGTTTTGCATAATAATGTATATTGTACATATTATAATATATATTATTTATGGTTTAATTATAGGGGCATGCATGAAACAAGCAGAACCAAAACCGTCCAAGGACATTGATATGAGTTCTTCCACCACTACACAGATACCCTCGTATATAGAAATCTATGACTGTACAGCTAATCAAACTTCGAAAAAATTTTGTCAAAATAAGGCCGAGTGTAAAGCTCATGTCAATATAGTAGACAAAACTGTAACATTACGATGCAAGTAAGTATGTTGTTTCACACTGCTCCCAGGTGAATATTGGACAGTCGGACTGCTCCTCCATTGTGAGCAAGTACAAATATTTCTTCTAAAAAAAGAGCCGAAACATTAGTTCACCATGATACTAATTAACCAAATAACCAACGTTGCAGTTGAAATTATTCTAGATTTTTATTTGGTTACACAGACTAAACTAAATAAACTAAAATGAATGAATCTTAGGAATCAAACTGGCAATGCTACTTAATTTGTCAAATAACTTAAAATATATTGGATAAATAAGTTGAAGGATAATGAAATACTGTGTAACTGTGTAAATGTAGCCTATCCATAGCATAGATTCTCATTCACCCCCAAATGGTAACAGTGTAGTTGTGTGCTAAAAAGACGGGGTTGATGAGACTCTGCTTAGCCTGAGTGTTGGCTAGAGTACTAATGTGTAATCATGCACCCATTGTACATCGACTCGGCTTCATCAAAAATATGGATTATTTTGCTAGTACCTACAGCCTCATAGCTTCATAGAGTAGGTGTATTGTTTAATAAAAAGATAAGTAAAAGAGATGCCCACTGAGATCATAATATGCAATCATACGTAAAGCGTAAAGCGTACAATGCATTCTTGTATACTTGTATACTAGGTGTTATGATTGACGTGGTGAGTCAGTGCACCAGCTCAGTATTCAGTGCATTCCTGTCATTGTATGTTTCTGTTATACCTAGCAATAGCGCCTAGCAATAGCGGCTAGCCATTGCGGTGACTAAGTTTCCGGTGATTCCATTTATATATGCTTCATTTCATTACCCACAATTGATACTATATGGCACTATGACATATACGTGGTGCGTATAAATATAAAACTATAAATATGACATATATATATATACTGATACTATTATGACATTGGAACCGTAATTGACTTAAATCCTGGTATCAGTCAATTAAAACAACAAGGTTAATGCGGACATGGCGCAGAACATTTCTTACATTTGGAAACCGTATAATTATTTTATTAGTTTTGTAAAGCTCGTGATCCGATGAAGTCCATTACAAAAATATTGTTTGATGGCAGACCAGAATTTGAAAATGTCAACCGTTAAAATTTATCAGTCGTAGTTGTACTTTCCTGTGAATTTATATAAATTTTTCTTATTTTGCCATTATGTGGAAATTGGGCATCTATCATCATGTTTGCATACGGATAAATCATAATTGTGTATTACTCCTTCGCCTTGGACATCCTGTGTTCCCTAAATTAAAACGTGCTCATGCCCACTTAGCAAAGGTGCTCATTTTTGATGTCGCTTGACAAACTGTGTTCTTCGTTTACTTTCCAGTTGCAGTGGAAAGCATGTTGGGGATAGATGTCAACGACTAAAACGGCCGCCACGACGTAAGTATGTGCTGTTGCAAGCAATCGCCATTTGATTTCGTATTAGATTACACACATTGACACTACCTAATTGCAAATACCTATAATTATTATTCAATGGATGAAGTTTGATTCTGCACAGTTGTGAAGAGAGCATAAAACTGATGTTTGGATTTCTTAATGTAACTTTTTCGTTTTTAAATTTATATATATCCTACTCCAACTGGGCAAGCTACAAAAACACTAGTGAGACGTTATATATATATAATATCTATATAAACATTTACTTCGAACTCTTGGACACTGTTGCACAAATAGCTTTGCTCATATTTCAGTTTTTGTATCATTATTTAATTAATTTTAGCAGCTATCTCCCCGGATGAAGGACCTGTAAAAGCTAGCACTATTGCGGTTGTGGTTGCCGCTCTCGTCGTTGGCCTAGTGGTTGTCATAGTGGTTATTGTAGTTTGCAAGTAAGTGAAATATGTGTACTATTATAACACCATTTACACAATATGCAATTTTAAAAGTAAAAACATATCGTCTGGTTATCATTTTACATATAGATCTGATGATTGTCATACTTCTAAGAAGTAGCAGCTTTTTATAATATTTTATGAAATATTATAATAGCATTAGTATTGAAGTTTTAGTAATAAGATTGTTTATTATATTTATGTACTCATACACGTATGATAATCTATCATTACTAGCTTATAAAGTGACACTATAATACAAGTAATACATTACAACACCGACCTAACTAATATATAATATAGAATTGGATCATGGTTTAGTCAATGTAAAATACATAGGGAATGGCATACCTAATGGCATACATACCCTTTGAATCCGGGTTACATCATCTGACTTTGTTGTGGATGAATGGTAGCAAAATAGTTATGCACGCATATAGTGTGGACTGAGGCGTCTCTCAATTCTTTGTCTAGTTAGCTATTTGATTTAGGAGTTGTGTTACTCCTGACTTGTTGTGTTACACAAGGGTGCTTCTCTGTTACCCAAGATTGTAATTGTTTGGTCGAACACGACCTACTCTATTTGCAATCTTAGAACTTTGTGCTGGTTGGTACTTTAATTTTGCTATATTTCTACGACATCCAAATATTCTTGGGATATATACATTATGAACTGTGCTTAGCTTCGAACAACGGGAGTTGGTGCTATTTATAGTGAAATATGGAGTCCGCCCAATAGTATGACAAATTTTTTCATTGAAAATGAACTTGTTATACATGTAATATGTTAAAAGTATTTAACAGAGTATTTTGTTTCTAAAGGATGCGTAGCCCGCGGCAAGAGGATAATATCCAAGTAAGGAGAAGGCAATTAGAAAACCAGCGAGTGAACGCTACAGTAAATGGAAGTGGGGATGGTCATGTAAGTGATAACAATAATATTGTGTATGGTGTGCATGTATTAGTATATCTGGCTCCATGGTAGACAAGTCACTAAATAACCAGGTGTTTCGTACAGATCAATGTTATGGCTGTATTTTACTGCTGGGTGTTATTCTCCAACAAGGCCAGTTAGTATTTCGTAACACTTTCTGCACGAGAACCGGATGTAGAAACCACCACTAAGTACTTAGATAATGGAAGGAATCATGCCAGCCTCATCATTGCTAACGCTATAACCATAGGCTCTGAGAATGACGCTAATCAACATTGATAACGAGCAATACAGTTGTCAGTGTTTGTATAATCTTTTGCTAGAAGTTGTAAATTTGCACAAAATTGAAAATATTATATCAAAATCTGGCAAAATGGACATGCAATTATGGTTCTGCAATATTTCGTTATATATGTGCAAGATTATTTTTAAAATTGACAGTATAAATAGGTAAACACAAGAAATTTATAGATTGCTCCTTTATATCACTATATAACTTGTTACGTGCTGATCTGAAAAAGTCGTTCAAGACAGCATTACGCATCATATCGCTATAGAGCAGGGTAAGGCAAGCATAACTCCAAGACTGAAAAACTTTTAAATTTACATCTAAAATGTGTGTAAAAACCATATAAAATGGCTAGAATATTCATGTCCTAACCTCTTTAAGTAGTGGTAAGACAACTCCGTATTTAGCTAAATATTTTTTAATGAACTTGTATTGATACAACATGTATGAATGGTATTGTCTTAGCACGGGACAATGTGTGGAATATATTGATAGTACATGCGTTTGACAAGATTGAGACGGCATTTTATTTATTTGTTAAATAACTTGACTAAATTTATTATTCAATTTTGGTAATGGTGTTAGTTGAACTCTGGGTTTTGGCTGGCAACCCTGTATTAACTATATCAATGGTGCATTAGCTGTCAATTTCAGTTCATTAACCAGATGTTTTCTCCCTTCACCAAATTCTAGATATTAAATGTCCAACTAGACAAAAAATGAAATATGATTCTTCAAGTTGCATGTACATGTTTGTATGACGATGGCGACTATTATGGGCTGAAGCTGCTTACTAGATTAGTATTTATACTCCTTCATCAGTATAGAGGAGTCTTCTACATATAGATTATGGTCAATAGGAATGCCAATCATGTAATGTGTGACGGTCAAAGCTATAAGAAATAAATACATTGTCAATTAGATGATAGAAGGTTGACAATGTATCCTATATTTTGAGATGTGGATCGTGCTCTATTACACGAGGCTATTGTTCATGCAGTGCCCACTGACGTAGGCGGTTGATTTCACAAAATAGAAAGAAAACTCTTATAAAAAATCTATGCTTGCTTAAATAATACCGGTGACCAGTCTGAGACCAGTGGTGTAATTGTGTTATTTCTATGCTGTTGTTGTTGATTCTCGATACTCGGTTCTGGCAACTTTGTTTTTATTTGCATGTAGGAAAATCCAGCTGGTCCAACTGCTGCAAACTCTGCACACTTTATATCAATGAACTATATAGGTACACTAGCATTCCCATATATTGCTTTTATGTTGCTGTTTCATTTTCTGTTGGGTCACTGGTTTTACATAAACTATGCTAATAACAAATATGTCCCTACCGCTGTATTAAATATGTCCCTACCCGGCCACTGTATTAAATAAACACAGCAATGACATAATAATTTTAGCAACAGCCTCTAAAATCATGATACGAAGCAGAGTTGTCTGTTAACGACTATTTAATTAATTAAGATTGCATTAATTTGTTAATTGATTGACAATTAAAATGTTAATGAACAAGTCTGATATGAAGTGTTGTTATGGTACTAGAAGTTGTGCTCCCTTGTTACCGTAATGTCGGCACAGAGTTAGCGCTAATTACGGCTTGCGTATGATGCAACGAAATTAAACACTTGTGTCTAATGCTGTTATAAAACGTCTCACGAAATGTTTGCTGACAGCCACAGTTTCTAAACTTTTTCTGTGCAAAATGTGAATAATTCTCCTCACTGTCTTAACCACATTCTTGTCGTCTATTAAAACTGTTGGTACTACGGGTTTTGGTTTGCGGCGAGGTTGCGCTTGGGAAAACACTAACGTCTTCCAATTTGTAAACTCTTTATTTCCTACTAATAATCTTTAATTATTAACGACGATGTTATACTTTAAAATGATAAATGCATGTGATAGATGATAAAATGCATAATTTTCAGTGACAAACTGCTTTGCTGCTCATTTATATAGTATGTTAAGCTTGACTCAATATTGCACGACCAAATTCTTTTATTTTGTTGAGCACAGCGCTACTAATTCAGATTTTGTTGGCCTGTTAGCGACATGAATTGTATTTCTCTGCTGTGAACTGGGAGTTATCTACTCAATTGTCATGGTCAAATATGCAGTATCACATGTAATATTCCTGGCATAGGCAAACTAGTGTAATGGTTGGCTATATCGTTGCTTCTTTATTTAATAGGACTGTCAAAGCAAACATCAACTTAATTCATGCTAATTTATACTTTTGTATTTTAGGGGAATACCAGAATCCCTGAGGATGGAACATTGTTAATGTTGCAGAATATAGAAAACAATAATACTGATGATGTGTGATAGTGATGATATAACTAGGTTATTTATACATCATTAGATGAGGCTGTTGCTAATACTCAGGGCTTGTCCAAGTCTCAGCTACGAACAACTAAATAGTTATACACCAAAAAGATTCTAGTCAATTTATTTACACCTTATATCTATATTTTAATAATACAATTACTCAGTGTGACGCTGCCTCTGTTGCTGATAGTGCGGTGATTGTACTTCTGACGACACAATCCATCTCATCAGCACAAATACATTTGTAGAATACATCGCATGACATTGCACGGTACTGCTCCATAACTGCTGTTACACTTGTGACCTAGCTTAACCTCCAACTTTATGTGCTGCTCATAAAGTTATAATTATAGTTCACGCTAATCTCAGTCTCTAACTGGCTATTTTGAGATTGAAACTGCTGCGCTGATTGACGTTATGATCTTCTTCAAATAATCGTACTACTTTTTACAGTTTGTTATTATTATTATATATTAATATTATTATTATTGCTTTTACTATGACATTTACTACTTATTTCATTCTGTCTAGCTCGGTTCTATAAGTTTAAATGCATTGTAATCTATAATCACTAGGCACTTATTGAAATCCTCACTATTGTATCTGAACTCTAGAGGCTACTGTGGCTTCTTAACCATATTTTTACTTTGACAATGATGAACATACTTAATATTTTTTCCTCTATGAATGTAATTCTAATGCATGTTTATTTTTTATTTTTTGTAAACTAGATTAAATTATATGAGTATGGTAATCCAATTTTTCTATATTTGCTGCTACTTTTCTCAATCAAGAGGTGATTGCTACATCAAAGTCGGTGATATGTAATTTACGCCAGTAATGCCGCGACAGCATATTTGATTGGCTCATGCTATTTGTAGTACATGCAGCCACAATTCATATACATAGCTGCAGCATGCGTCTTGTTATTCAATATTTTTTATTAACTACTCTTCAATCATAACTCGGTAATAGCTGTTCGACAGATGAATTGGATTGTAACCTACAGTATCAATATTGACCTTTGAAGTTTGAAATTATATTTATTTGTTTCTGTAAGAAAATATATGTTGTCTCCCATTTAATCTAATTTCAAGTAACTTCCTTTATATTAACCCACAAGAGGCAACCGGTACACGCGTACCGTACAATGTACATAATTTGCAGCCAATATAATAGCAGTACACAGCAATATATATATATATATATATACATGTATATACATATATATATATACATGTGTATATTTATTTAATAGGTTCAAATAACTGAGTGTAGATCACGCAGAAAAGTGCTCAATGCGGTATCACAGAGTGTAGTCATTCGTTATATTTATATATTATATATATATATATATATATTGCTGGCAAAGTGCATAGTTATACACTGTCACTGACAGTTACAGCCTAAT
The DNA here is from genome assembly GCA_027564295.1 of Himantozoum antarcticum. Lineage (NCBI taxonomy): Eukaryota > Metazoa > Bryozoa > Gymnolaemata > Cheilostomatida > Bugulidae > Himantozoum > Himantozoum antarcticum. Next base: position 15,298 of record JAOQGN010304177.1, read on the forward strand.
GTTTTATACACATTGTATATTTATCTCATGTTGCAAATATTTATTTATTGTGTTATATGTTCTGTTCTGTTCGATTACACAACGAAACATCTGTTGCACAAATGTTGCAACAATACTTATGCCAGTCCGGCTAAGGTGGCGACATTGAGCAGAAGCACTTTGGGGGGTTGCATGCCAGCAGGTATTGGCTAGCGAAATCTGTTGGCATGCATCGATGTCTTTGAGTCTGAATAACTCCCAATCTGCCACTGTGCCCGCTGACCATGGTTAACCTTAACTGAGTACATCCATTTTCGAATAAAAGACATCCTGTCTGGACAAGCTACCGCAGATGGTGTCTATGCAAAAGCAAACTGGTCTCAACAGTCGAGACCCCATTTAGATTAAGCTGTTCGGCTATATTTCTTTCGTCGAATGTTTAAATGCTAGGCCCTTTTATTGTTTCAAGTTTCCGATTGCAACCATTTTGACTGGGTACCGACTGTCATTGACTTTCTTCTATCTAATGTTACTGGACATATTGGAGCACCTTGCTTCATTCAGCGCGTACAAAGTTTTTTCTACAGTCTAGACATAAAACACTAACAACTACTTGACCACAGGAACTATAGCATTGCTTGATGCCTTGTTCGTTATTTGTGATGTGGCGCAAGCTAATATATGTTGTTTGTGTATGTGTATAACTGTATATCTATATTTCCGGATGAGGCGATATCAGAACTTGATAAAACGTCAATAATTGCAATAATTATCTAGTAGGAGATTATAGATTTTGACAAAAACTGTTACGAGTTACTATATATAATATAATTATATTGTTAATACGAGCAATCTTTGATATCCCGATTTATAGGTTTTTAAGGTTTAATAGATTTTCAAAACATTTCAAGATATGATATTTAGAACAATATTAGACACTAGCCTGGGCAGACTCAGTGGATCAGGGGGAGAGAGCTCTCTCTCCTTCACCACTGAGAGTTTGCCCAGGGCACATATTAGACCCTGGCTAAAAAACCTATTTACTGTGTTGTGTTGACATTTTAAGCATCCCCTCTCCACCAGGCTAATGTGCCCAAATGATGTTTCATATGAGACCAGGCTACAAATTTTCAACTTGCTGACCATTAGTGATTTTATTTTTAGCCAGAGCCAAAAAATCTTTTGAAAGGTTGAATACAATGTATACCATCCTCACTTTAGTCGTATTAAATTGAATAATAGCAGAACATCGTCCAGGATCCATACACTATATCGACCTACTAAGGCTCGTACTACTAATAGAGCAAACAGTTTTTCCCTTCTTTTATGTCACATTTTAACAAATGTTAATTGTTTTTTTTTGACAAACTTGTGTAAGCATTTGTTTTTATCATTTTAGCATTCTGTTTTTATGATATTGAATGTGTTCACTAAACTATTAAACTATCCTGAGTCCTGACCGTGAACCTGAAAATAAGCAACTACATGCACCATGGTTCATGGTATGACGGTACCACCAGAATGGTACCGTCATACCATGAACCATGGTATGACGGTGCCCTATGCCCTATTTATTTAATAGGGCATAGGCACTCTGTGGTACACAACACAGAGTGGTTACCACAGAGTGCTACTGCAAAGTGTGCAGTGTGGTACTCAGTGTTATACCACTCTGAGTGCCATAATACTCTGCAGTATGATGCGTAAAACCATTATGCAATTTAAGAGTTGTTGCGTCTCTTAAATGGGGAAGATAATTGCTACTCATATAACTATATGACTGTTGCAGTTTGGTAATATAGAATCAACTGGAGCCGTATTATAGTAGGCTATATACATGTATATGTGCCACTATAATATGGCTCAGGAATCAACTACATTTACGACGTTTTAGAATTTAGATGCACATGATTTGCCACTCGATGTAAACGAAAAATCTTGGGAAAATGTATCACGGTGTACTCCGACCAATAGCTGTGCAATATTCCGTCGCTGTCCAATCAACAGCTGTTTGTATCACGTGACTATATTTGGTATAACAATGGAGAAATGCAAAGACATGCAAAGCATGAACCTTTACACTTATCAAAGCCGGTTTCGGTTTGGCAAACTTACTTCAATATCTAACCGTTAATAAAAAAAATTTTCCATCAAAGGCAGACATGGCCAACCCGGTTTCAGAAGATTGTAAGTAACCCGACTGTTTGTAAAGTGATCTGTTTTTTTACGACAACCAACAAGCTTTTAACTTACATTTACAATTGTATTACTATTACTGTAATTAGTCTATTACAACACAGTGAAGTAGTACTAGTATTATAGTAGAGTACAACTAGTACTATTAAACAAGTACTGTTATGCAAGTTTTTTATTTTGGTTCTCACCCTCTTCCTGGGTGGTGTTGATACTATACTCTAGCTTGGGACATCTACCAGAGCCCTGGGAGATTGGGCACACGACTCAATATTTTTGCAGTGCCGAGGAGAGCACTCTTCTGCAATGCAAAATCGCAGAAGAGCATTTGCATTGCAGAAGTGCAAATGCAACTGACAACCTGCAATGCAACATACTAATAATAGTACTACTACTACTAGTAGTAGGTATTACCAAATAGCAAATACTGACAGTACCATATACCACGTAGTAGTAGTTGTAGAATTTAGTTGTAGTAGTCAGTTAGTACTGAGTAGCCCTACTTACTAGTATGGTAGTGCTAGTAGTTAATATTTATTTAATCTATTTTATTGCTCTCATATTTTATTTTCATATTCTCCATTAATGAATTGTAACTATTTACTAAACTGTTATTTGACATACTATTAAGTACTATTATTTTATTTATTAATACTGTTATGTATTATCTTAGTGTTGCTACCACAATAAAGATTGTTTATCTATATGCTTTACCTATATTTACCATCCAATCATCGCTATGCTCTACGGAGAGGACTTCAGCAATTTGCTTCTCATTAGTAGGGGTTCAGTTAAAGTTAATTTTGCGACCACAACAAACTGACGGCCTACTGTAAAAGTTCACTGTGATTGTGACTGCAAGTATAGCGTAGTATCAACATTATTATTATTATGGATTGAATTGCCATTAACATGCAGCTTGCTGGCTCTATTGTGCTTAGGATTAAACCCTGGACCATCTGTACTGTAACCACGGGTGGGGATGGCATGTCACACATTTTGGGTGGGTATTGTAGTGTTGAACTGCAAAAGTACAAATTACTTATTAATTATCTTACCTTTTTCTCCTGGATATGACATGTCAATGAGACCTCACTGTTAATGCTTTGACCCAGGTTGAAGCACCAAGTGACGATGCGCCAGTGATGTTCAAACAATCACCGACCAGTAGAGACCGTTGCCAAAGGAACACAACTTCCGCAATAATCGCCTGTAGGTCTGCAGTAATTAAACCAATAAAGAAGTTGTGTGTCCTTTGGCAACCGTCTCTGTCCCATCAATGGTCGGTGATTGATTTAGCATCACTGGCACATTGTCACTTGGCGTCCCAACCTGGGTCAAAGCGTTACAGTGAGGTCTCATTGGCTTGTCATATCCTGGAGAGGAAGGTAAGATAAAGGGCAAGAAATTTGTACTTATTGCACAGTGTGTAAAAATTGTGACATGCAAGCCTTGCATTCTTTCAAGCCTACAAAATTTGTGACATGCCGTCCGTGCTGTAACATTGGTTCTAGCACAACGAGCGACTGGCAGTGGCGAGCTAGTGCTAGTCTTCTTTATGCCAGCTTCGCATTCCTTAAAAGAAAAGACTTTTCTGGTGAAAATCTACACTCACTTAGCCACATGCCTGGTTACCAAACTGCTGGCTATTATACCATGCCTAGTTGAATATTTGGGGACTATAGTTCGTGAAAAATCATAATAATGGTGTATTTGTTACTTTTCTCCTCAAGGTGATTCATCTGAAAAAGGTTCCTAACTCCTTCTCTCGCCTCATAACTTCTCAATGCCTGCTCCAGTTGATCTATCCAGCACATCACAAGATAGCCCATTTAATATGCTTCAGAGTGAGCTATCATTCGATCAGATCTATGCCCAAGAACAGGAGTCATTACAGATTTTATCTAGCAAAACAGTATTCATTTAAGAGGTTTAAGACATTTACAAAGTGCACAACTTTGACACTAAACCAAGGATCCAAATACTAACTTTCGACAGTTGTGAGAAATCATTGCACCCCACAATATTTTCTAGGTCAGCTCGCAGTGACGTGAGTAGACTTGATCTGATGTGGAAATATTGACTACATTTTGACATAGCTCAAGATCATTATGATTTCAAAAATTTGAGATTTTGATTTCCCAACCGCTAACGTGATCCTAACTACCGTTGTGATCTTAGGTCTTTCGGTCTTCCCATTTTGGCCACTAACATCAGGAATAATATGTAATTTATTGACTTGGATTATAATAAGTAGACCTATAAAATATTGCGGGGTCCTATGATTTCTCGCATCTGTCAAGATTTAGTATTTGGATCCTTGGTTTAGCTGTTTTGCTAGATAAAATCTGTGATAGCTCCTGTACTTGGGCATAGATCTGATCGAATGACAGAGCATTTGGAAGCATATTAAATGGGCTATCTTGTGATGTGCTGGATAAATCATCTGGAGCAGCCACGGAGAAGTTAAAAGGCGAGAGAAGGAGTTGGGAACTTTTTTCAGGTGAATCACCTTGAGAAAAAATGTAACAAAAATACCATTATCTTGATTTTTGGCGAACTGCAACCCCCAAACACTCAACAAGGCATGGTATTAGTGTCCAGCAGTTTGACAACCAGGTCTGTGCACTTAGCACCCTGAGTCAGGGCACAATCCTAACATAACAATTTCCTTTTATATTCATCTTTCACTGCAACACCCCAGCACCAGCTTCTCGACCCATGACCTTGTGCACAATGCACCCACAGCACCATCTGCTTACTTTATTTGTGTATTACAAACTTTCTCTCGTTGCCACTCTGTTTGACGCAGAGATTTGGTAATCAAACTCATGACAATCTGTGACAGTGTCACACTAGAGCTAGCCATTACAGCAAAGCACTGCATATAGACCTCATGTACGATCGTTATCGATTTGAGAGGAAATCGGTGAAAATACCGACAACGAAGACGCTTAATGACCGTGACATGGACAAATGTGAGTCAAAATGTGGACAATTCTATCCAAAACATGGAAAAAGGCAACTCAAACCTGTACTTACTGTACAGATTCACTTAGAGGACTATACTGTACTTACTGTACTTACTGTACAGATATACTTACCGTGCTGTACTTACTGTACAGATATACTTACTGTACAGATATACTTACCGTGCTGTACTTACTGTACAGATATACTTACCGTGCTGTACTGAGTAGCTATTATAATAGGAGAGCTGTTGGTCCACATTTTACCGTCCACATTAGTATTATAGCTGTAGCCTACCACATGAGCAATGAGAAGATGAATCCCCATAAACTTAACTTTATTGCATTTTGTCATTTAACACAACTTTAAAACACTTGATACTATGAACATATAACCATTGTATTCTAGTTGATTTTAAACTAAATGTTGAAGTTACTGAGATATTAATATTTTATTTAATGTTAATCGTTGGATTGAATGATTAGTTATTTCAAATGTCATATTTACGAATTGCAGTCTGGTAGTGTAGGACAAAGGAATCGAGAGAAAACCAGAGGTTTAGAGTAGCTAGCCTGGGTAGCAAGCGTTGTAAGCCATACCCCCTGATCAACCAGCATCCCAACGCATGGGTAAACCAACTCTGACATCTTGCATAGCGAAGAGTGCTCTTCCCGGCTTTATTACAATCGGACAACTACAAAATTTCTTCCACCACTAATAATTATGGTGTTTGCAATTCTTTCATAGAACATTAGGAAGTAACAAAACAATAAATTATATATCATAATATTGAAGCTATACAGGCTATATAGTACTAATTTATATATACAGGCTATAGGGGCTTACAGCACTTGCTACCCATGCTAGGAGTAGGCCTAAGGTGTGTGTTTTTCCATATAACTGCAGTCAAAATATAGTTTGATGCGTATTAACGGTATGATGTGGAGTTGAGCATGTAACAACTTCCCATGTCTACTACATTCTCACCTCTTTGAAAAATGTCGCATAGTTGGCGTAAAATTAAACTGGAACATAAGCTTCGGTATTGACTTAACCATTTGGACCACTGAGATCATGTAGTAATGTTTATATAAATTGAAATCCTAATCTATTTTACATATAACCATTATTAAAATGTATCATAAAAATAAAATAGGCTAATATACTACTAGAGTAATATTTATTTGTTCAGACTTTGACTGCTCTAAAGAGAGTCGAGTTGTGTTGAAAGGATGCCTAGATAATTACTCTGGTAGTTAGAGCCGATGACACGTTTAACATCTTTTTAAGGGTCAAAAATAATATCATTTACTTCCAAGTTGTGGAATTTACTGATCATGATAGTTATATCAAGGGGTTATATTTCCCCGCTCAATGAAACTGTTTTTCCAATCAAATAAAACTCCTTGGATATATAATCATGGATATATGGATACACAATTAGGAAATATATAGGGTCAATGGTGTGGCTAATCTTTGAACTCAGCCAGTTTTGAGCTTAGATTTGCTTTGGTGCATACGAAGCTGGGAGGCATATTAAGTTATTAAAACAGAAAGTAAATTAGTATTATAAAACGTCCTCAAGCCAACGCCTTTGAGACCAAGTGCTTTAAGCTGGGAGGCATAAGCATAAGATAGCAATGCTATCAACATGCTGATTAAATGACTGAATGAAATATAAACACTGCAGCATGACAAAGCATAAGGCATGTGCTGGAGCTGAGGAATATAACACAGGAATAGGAACATCGGCACATTTTGCACTGTTTAACATGCCAAATGAGTAATGACATAATAATGAAAATTTTCATTAAACATTGTACAGCTAAGGCCACACTCAGTTAATTGTTAGGTCTGTGTCCACATTTTTGGCCTACACACGGGAGTGAGTGAGGTGTTTTATTTCACCATTTTCCATTTTATGGAGTTGAAAATTTAAGTGAGGGAAGAAAAAATTTAATTTTTAAAAATATGTTCTGCCACACGTGAGCTCGAAGTTATTTTAATTTTGTCCAGAAATTTTTGAATTTGGGGACTGCTAGTGTTTTTTAATCCTGATCATGCACAAATCTATGTTTTTTTATGCAAAAATACTATAAAATTGTGAAAAATGCATGTGAATGCCAGTAAAAAGTCATTTTTGGCTAGATTCGCAAAGTTTGTGTTCGAAGCCTGTGCATGCTGGTAATAAAATTTATACTGGCTCAGTCACAGGGGGTTGTGATCTATTACACCGAGAGCGAGTGAGCCTTTTGACTTTTGCATTTACCAGTGTTTGCAACAGGCGTGAGTGAGGATTTTGATTTTATCGGCCTTCAAAATAGCATGAGTGAGTGGACACAGACCTAACAATTTACTGAGTGTGGCCTAAGTGATTAGTAATCATACTTTTAAAGAAAAATTCAATATTAAATCACCACCATATTAATAATGTGATTTCAATCACTTTTTCATCAGTTTGAA
>JAOQGN010304178.1:0-15234 GCA_027564295.1 Himantozoum antarcticum
AATGGAAAGAATAATTTGGGGAATCCAACTTTCAGAAAAAAAACTTTTTGGGTTTGTCATCATAAGCAGTGGTTTCATCTCGGTCCTTCAGCTCCAACAGTCACTCTTTCAAAACGCAGTCAACATTTTTCACTATATTTTTGCACTAAAGAGCAACAAAGAGAGCTCCACCCCATGCTGCAGAGGGGCTGCAGACATGGTAAGACATTCTGAATGTAATAAACGACATAACATTTTATTCATATATTATTATTTATCTTTTCACAAATACAAGTGATGTGTTCGTTTGTATTTTCATTTTTCAGTCTCCACGTTTTCATCGTGGAGACCAATAAAAAATTCTAAATTAAACGACGCCCCGCGTTGAGCTAGTTACTGACTCCCCGCGACAGTCAACGACACTGACTGAAAACTCTCCACGAGAGAATCCGAAAGTACCCTATATCTGCATAACAAGTTCTTGTTATGCAGATATAGGGTACTTTCGGATTTCTAAACAAGTATACTGTGTCCTTTATAATGCCATATAAATTAACACACCTGACTGCATACATGCACTCAAATTCCTTAATGCGTATAGTCAAATTCTTAATTAGTTGATCGGGTCCCCAAACCCAAGTCACGAGATATAGGCTACATTATCCGGGCTTTGACACGCTGTTGGTGGCGAAGTTTGATGCAAGGTAAATATCATTTGGGCAGTTTTAAGATCATTGCAGACTGTGTAAACATTCGAAGACTGTTATATTGTTTACAAATAGACTAAAAAACATCAAAATATAAATTAATTCTAATTTCAGAATATTTTGTGTTTCTTTGACTTTTAAAGTTAAACACGTGTAAATTGATGTACACAAAAAGAATGACTGCCCTCTAGATAGGCTTACAGAAGAGTTCCAGCACTAGTGTTTTGCTTTAACCAGTCATTCTAACATAGTAGCAAGTGTGAAAACGCTGTTGTTGTGCCACTTATAAACCAGGCATTAGAGCTTTGGGTTTCCCCATTTGCAAGCAATGCACAGGTAAATAATTTTTTAGTTAGTTGCCATTTTTAATTTTCAAAATAATCAATCCATCACTTACCAATGGTGGCTAATCCATCTACAACTTCCATCATTTCTAGTGTCAATATCTTGGTGATCCCCAATGCTGCCTTCAACGATTCCCACTCTCTCTTAGAGTCCTCTTGAAATGTTGGATGTATGTTGATCCTAAACACAGAAGCTGTATAATTATATTAATTAAATTAATTATATTATTGTTCAAAAATGTGGTAATAGTGGAACAATTGAAGTAATTAGGTGATTATTAATTTTGTATTTTGAAAGTTATAAGTACATTAAATATTAAATAATATCGACTATAAATACTATCAACAACTAGTATAAATAGTACTAACCAACTAACTAGTACTTGTACTTGAGTCTTGTAGCTAACCAGTAATTGATAGTTACTTGCTAGCTACTTGATATCGGCCATTGATAGCAATAATATTGGCCAGTCTTATAGTGAAATTCCACAAAGAGGTGCAGTTTACAAACTATTCAGCAACTTATCAGAGTTTGCAACTGCATCCAGAACTCCTTTTTATGTAGCATAACCTGAGGTCGTGTTGATCGCATTGAATATAAATCCTACCTGCTGTCAGAGTGATCTAATGTAAGTTATTAGGCTATACCCACTTTTGACTAGTACAGTACTGTATTCTAGGCTAGGTACAGTACTGTATTCTAGGCTAGTACAGTACTGTATTCTAGGCTAGTACAGTACTGTATTCTAGGCTAGTACAGTACTGTATTCTAGGCTAGTACACAACTTACACTCTTAAGATATATGATGCCAGAACGCCCTTAGCAGTAAATAGCTTTTGGGGCAATAGCAGCTGATCTAGTAGCTTCTGTTTCTCTTTCTGATTCTTTCCAGTTGGCTGTCTGCCAGCAGCTTGGTCAGCTGCTGGTGCGGGTGCCAGTTGGTGGAATTCAAATAAATGGTTATCAATGCCATTCACTGACACACTTGTGAAGCCGCACTTGGGATATGAGCACCAAAGCCTGTAACAAACTTTGCATCCATTTTCATCCGTGTCTTTCCACACTCCACATGTACAAACTGCAGAATCCTGAGATACTCTGTGGCCATACGAAGTGTGAGAATTTAGTGAGGGGAGGCTTGTGTTGCCGATGTAGTAGCAAAGTGGCTGTCTACACTGATATCTCCCACACAGAGGACAGGGTCCATGTGAGCCTAACTCTTTCGGTTCCCCACAATAACATTTAGTTGGATCCAGTACTGGCAATTTTTCATTGGAGTGAGTGGTCCGAAAGTGTGAGATAAAAAAGTGATGTCTCTCAAACGTTTGAAGGCATGTTGGGGATGGGCACATGTACAGTGCACAGAGCGGATTCCGGCAATGGTAGTCAAGTATGGAGTTGGCTTCTCCACATGAACAGTACTTTGAAAGAAGACTCTTCGTCCTTGTTTTGTCAAGGACTAAAGTGTCAGTTGCACCTTGATCAGGTTTTAAAACAGTCTCTTTTAGGGCAGAAAGTGCCGGTGAAAGTGGTGGAGAGTTGAATTTTGTCGCAGAATATACAGACTGGAAAGGTTGAAAGTCTTCATCAGTTTCTGGAACTACTATTGGTTTTAGCGCTGGTTGAGTCGGGCTAGAAATCTCTCCCTATGATATAAAACAAATGAAAATGCGTAAGCATTGTTAAAATGGCACTGTCATCTTCTATGATATTCACAGCATTTTACGGCATATTCACGTACTAATATTATAATAATTACTCTTCTATCCCCAGCTTTACATTAATATTGAGCGCAATTGATACTGCCCACCTTTGTAAAACAACAAATTTTAGTTGGGCCCGGTTGGGATTCCTTATGGTGTCCAGTAACCTGAGATTTTTCGGAGTCCATTAATGTGCATGTCGGGGCCCCTCTAGGTACGAAATTAGGACCACTGTTATGGCTTTTTTACATTAATGACTTGATGATACCTGGTTTTAACATCGTAAAATATGTAGAAGACACCTCTTTTTATAAGGCAATTAGTGGCCCTAAAGGTGATGATATTTTACCAGCTATAACTGCTACTCAAGTGTCGTCCAAGAGTAACAACATGCTTTTAAATACCAGTAAAATGGTAATAATGAATTTATCTTTTATTAATCAGCACTTATATGATAAATCCATCTGTATCGATAATCAAGATGTGTCACCATCTGTGTCTAGGGGTTGCCATTGACAAGAACTTGAATTTTAGCAGCAATGTGTAGACATCATTGTGAAAAAGTGTAATTCTAAACTGTTCTTGATGCGAAAACTTTTTGAAAACTTTTCGAAAAGTTTTTGGAGTGAACAGGTCAGGATTGCTATTTTTTATATTTCAAACATACTTTTAGTGATACTTTTAGATATGAAGTCAAATATGTTTTGGAGTTGTCCCTTAGGCCAAGCTCAATTGATCGTTAAATCTGTGTCCAAAATTCTTAGTCATAGGGATGAGCGAGTGAGGTATTTAAATTGATAGCCTTATCAATTACAGATTTTAACTTTTCAATGAGAGAGGTCATCAAATACAAATTTATTTTTGAATTTTCCCATGTGTAAGCTACAATACACTATATTTTCCAACAATATATCAACATTTAATGATAGATACTTTAAAAAAGGACGGATTTAAGGCAAACTTCCTGCTCAGGATGCTTCCACTCAATCGTAGCTCAAGGTTTTATTGCCAAAACCTAATATGCGGTGAGGGATTTGAGTTTTGAATTTATCCCTAATTCTTGATGAGCGAGTGCTAAATTTACTGTTAGGAGAGCCTCCAAAATGTGATGAGTGAGGGGACACAGATCTAATAATTAATTTAGCTTTGTCTTATCACTGGGAATACACGTTTTGTGGCAAAATGGTGCCAATCGTCACACTAAAATCCCGGTGATCAGAGGGAATTTTGTAGAGATAAAAGATGAAGAAACACAACTCCCCATTTCAAAAGAAAATAATCTCAAATTGAGTTTCCTTTTTAAGATCACTCATTTATTTATTTATTTGTGGTCACATTAGTTAAAAAAACCAATCATGGTCATATGAAATTACATATAATGTTATTAGATCAAAAAGTTATTAAAAAATCCTCTGCAAAAACGACGTGGCATGAGTGACGTCTTTTGAGTATTTTCAGTTGAGTTTTGAAGCAGTACTTCCGTTAACATTGCTTCTTGCCCATAAATTTAGCAATTTAGTTGGAGCAGAATATGCTCTTTCCAACAAACTACGATGTGTAACACGGATCTCAAAGCCAAGACTGGATTGCTCAAAAGTGCGGGTTTGATCATGTTTATATGGTATTATATTGGTATATTGGTTTATTGGCATAGTATGATAACATCTGCTTTTTGGCTTTCAACCAAATTTATTATAAGAGGATTGATATTCAGTTGTATCTGTATGCAATTAAAAGCTATTTTTCATAGATAATGAGCATTAGATTTTATGTGTTTCTGAGAAATATACTCAGTACAGTCATTATCATCCGTATGAACCTTACACAAAATATCTATTATATTTAATACTCGCATCTGATCAGTCGATTCCATAAGTTCCGTCTCTATCCCCTTCCACCTCCCTGTTGAAATAGAGTTATAGTTTAGAGTTATACTGTCACCAGGACATAATTATACCAAATGTTAAGCTGATACTAATTAAAAGTAGTTTGCAAGCTTTCGTATTGTGTCAATATATTAGATACCGCGGAAAGGCTGCTAGGTAGAAACCGGTTATGTGGGATTACAGGATAGCAGCATGATAAGAGCGTAAATTATCTTATGGATGAGTGATTTTACCTCTATATCTTTGAGTTCAATCCACCTTCGAATGTTGATTGCAGTTTTATCCCTATCAGACCGTTTAACATCATCAAAAACTTTGACAAGCCAGCGCTCAACCAAGTTAACCATCGACAGTTCACTTTCTTTCAAACAGTAGCCTATAGTTGTTGCTGCCAAATCCAGTACCTTGTGGAAAGACAAGCAAACAGATCCATTGTAAACACTAAACAGATAATATATCTTCTGTACACAGACAAGCACCTGTATACAGAAATATCCGCTGTACACAGAAATATCTGCTACACACAGATATATCCGCTGTACACAGATATATCTGCTGTGCACAGATAGATCTGCTGTACACTGACATAGAACCTGTACACAGATATATCCGATGTACACATATATATCACCTGTACACAGATATAGCACCTGTACACAGATATATCCGCTGTACACAGATATATCTCCTGTACACAGATATAGCACCTGTACACAGATATAGCACCTGTACACAGATATATCCGCTGTACACAGATATATCTCCTGTACACAGATATATCCGCTGTACACAGATATATCTCCTGTACACAGACATAGCACCTGTGCCAGATAATAAGTGTTGATAAAGACATAGCATCTGTGCACAGGTATATCCGCTGTACACAGGTATATCAGCTATAAACATAATTATATCCAAAGTTTCCAAAACCCAGAGAAACTTATTTTTGTTGGAGGGAATGTTGGGACATTATTTTATTATCAATAAAATGAGCAAATAAAAATAAGAAACTACAGGTTGTTGTCTTCTCCTTGTTATAGATTAGATGGAATATGGGATTGGAATTGTTATGAATAGTGAGGTGCATGCACGATCGACATACGTCCTCTGAGGTCACGGAAAAATGAAGTCAAATTAAAAAATAAAACCAGATGAGCTGTGTGCGTGACTTGAGGATAGCTGTTTCATTCCCAGAGAAATGCTCAACCGTGAAGGAGTTAAATTAAAGGGGAGAAGGAAAGATTAGGAAAAGCAAATTTATCGACCTGACAGCTAATTGATCATCTCAGGGGGAGAAGCCAAAAAAAAATTCATTTAGCGACGGCCTGCTGGAGGAAGTAGAGGACACCTCCAACCTCCTCTTCTACAACTGAATTGAGGCATTTGTAATATTCATGAGCATACAGATAGAGCTCCACCCTGGAGAAATGCAGGGACTGCTACACCATCTACAGATTGTAAGGAGAGCATGGCAATGGAAACGATGGGGTAGGATAACGGTGATGTTAAATTTTGCCGTATGAAATATCAGCACCCTGATATTGAATGGGCCGAATACATGGCAGAAATTGCTGACAAGATAAACGACTTAACCTATATACCTCACAATGCACCTCGAAGGGAGCCCCGCAGAGAACCAATCGGATAGCAGTTCAATCCTCGCTTCAACCCCATAAAGATCAGATGCTGCTGCAGGTTCAACTCACCACAGGGTTATAAATTGGGGGATTGCAAGTACCACTGGAAATGTACCAAGTGCAATAGCCCTGACCGAACTACTGATGCAGGAAAAAGTAAATAGAAAAAAGGACGGATAATGTCGTATTAGTTGGCCATCACTAAAAAGTATTAGAGATATTAAATGATATAATGCCGTATTAGTCAGTCATCACTAAAAAATAGTCATGAAATCATAATTATAAAAGGAATAAGGAAAATGTGTATCATCCAATTTAGTATAGCATTGTGAGATAATTAGGTAGACATTGGGAATGAGGTTAGCATTGTTGTATAATTAGATAGACATTGGGAATGAGGTTAGCATTGTTGTATAATTTGGTAGGTATTAAGGATAATTAGGTTAGTACATAATAAGCAATATTGGCAATGTTTGATCCGTGTTGCAGGTAGCGAGAACATAGACAACTTCGGCATCTGATCGCTAATCAAAGTAGTCCCGCTTCGACAGGCCAATAGGAGATGAGGAGTTCAGTTGCAGGATTCACCGGTGGGTTCTTCATTGGAATGAGGTAGGACTATTCCTTGACAAAAGCCCGCCTGAGACTACGGCCGGTGTCCCAAGTGTTGAGGGGTAAACTAGAGGATGAAGTAGTTAAAAAGAGAATCATCGGACCATATAAAGGAGAACCAACTAAAGGACTCCACATCTCCCCTCTGACTGTGGTCCCAGAACCCGGGAGCACAAAACTGCAGATGATTGTCAATTTATCCCATCCCCACAGGGACTCTGTGAATGACAATATTCGACTGATTGTAAGAACATTTCTTACTTCACAGTGCATGAGGTAGGACAGTTTCTCCAGTCCAGGCAGAGCTTGGGTGGAGCTTTATGGCCAAAGTGGATCTGGAAGATCTTACAGGTTGATACCTATTCGGTGTGATGAATGGAAATTCCTGGGTATCCAGCTGGAAGAGGATTTCTACATAGATCTCATGCTGCCAATGGGGGTCTCCAGTAGCTGTTAACTCTTCCAAATGATCAGCAACTCTCTGAAAGCTATGCTCTATAAGTCATTTACAGAGGAAGTATAGGGCTTCAACGATCTGGATGGCTTCCTCTTCTTGGCCCGAACAGAAGAAGCATGCAAGTCAGCTCTAAGCAAATTTGAGATGCTCTGCAGGAATATCGAAGTTCCTATCGCTAACTACAAAATGGTTAGAGTATGTACATCCATGATCTTCTTAGGCGTAGGACTGAATGTAGAAACGTGACACTATATATTCCACAAGAGAAGGCCAGAAAATTGACACTATATATTCCACAAGAGAAGGCCAGAAAAGTGACACTATATATTCCACAAGAAAACGCCAGAAAAGCCCTAAAATTATTGGAAGACTTCCTAGCAAAAAATACAGAGTAAAGGTTTGGCAAACCATGACTGGTACACTAAATCACCTGTCTCAAGTTAAAGTTAATGGAAGGATCTACATAGTGGACAGTTTATGCAGCGTACTGGCTGGAATCCTGCCTCAACAGAAGAACAAGAAAAGAGTGACCAATAAGGAAGTAAAGGAGGACCTTGCAATATGCAGCAGTTATCTGACGAGAGTAACCCCAGAGAGACCATTCAAGATCCTCGAAGCAGAGTATTCAACATCCCCACTAATATATGCGGATGCATCGACATCTGTAGGATATGGATGGATGTGCGGAGCACAATGGTTTCATGGAACTTGGCCAGTACGATTACAATGCAACTTTGCCGTCTTGGAACTATACCCAATCTATGTGACTTTACATATGATGAAGGGATCCAAATATACTACTATCACTGTCTACACGGATAACGGAGCAGTGGTAAATGTGCTGAACAAGTTATACAGCAAGGACAGTCACTTACACCGGCTACTTCATCCGATAGCGACACTCAGTCCGCAGAACAACCTTCTGATTAGGGGTAAGCATATACCTGAGGAACTTATTGTGGGCCCTGACCTTCTGTCACTAGGAAAGTTGACAGAGTTTTGGTAACGGTTTCCATCGATGAACCTGATTATGGTTATGATTCCCAACGCACTTCTACCGGACCAGTGCGGTCTATTAGCCGAAGTTCATTCTAGGATAATAAGTGTTGATAATGACGTATTAGTCGTCTTAGTATTAAGATTAGTATCTAAACTAGTATATATCAGTAGCAGGTGTAGGAATTTTAACACCCAGAGATCATACAGAAAAATGACTTATAATATATGTTTATTTCTTGGTTGTAGATCTAGAAAGAGAAACAAAGCTCCTTGTGTCATTGTCAGTTACGAAGGCTACTACAAAGACCTACCACAGATATGAAACCAACTACATCGAGTTTTGACGACTGATGGGATTCTCGCCTTCAGAGACAAGTCTAAGATGGCAGTGGAACAATTGACGGCATCGCTGAGAAAGAAGAGTTTATCGCATGGAACAATACTCTCCAATTTGTAGGCGGTCCATGATATGTTCAAAAAGAGGTGTTCCCATTGTGTTTGACACCGACAGCCTGAAGCTGATGCTGAAAGAAATAAAATGAGAGACGGCAAAGACCAGTACACGGAAAAGACCAGTACACGGAAAAGACCAGTGACACTGAGTCATCTTCGTAGGCTCACTAAGGCAGCTACAGCTTTAGGTAGGTGCTTTAGGCATTTAAAGCCATGATTACTACAGCATTTTTTAATCTTCTATGACCATCCGATCATCTCAGGCAGAAAGATGTCCGGTTCGGATATCATACATGCATACTCAGGACTTTCAAACACTCAGTCAAACCGCCTATGGTCAGGATAGATGAGATCGGAAGTAATTATCCCCAACCATGCTTCACTACGGAATTACTGCAACATTTGTATCTAAAGACAAGTAGATCAGCACAGTTGTTTGACATAACCGACAAGGAGTTCAGGGGAGAGCTGGCAGAGATATGTGAAGTAGCTAAGATCAAGACGCCCTTCACCCCCACATTGCTTTAGAGTGGGAGGAGCTACGTGGGCTATCAAACAAGGATGGCCAGATACAAGAGTTCGAGCCCATGGAAGGTGGCGATCAGAGGCCTACAAATCATATGTCCAAAGTGGCTAAGGTTATCATAAGGCCTGTCATAATACTGCTAAATTAGCAACAGAGTCAGCATAATTATATAATGCTGACTTAGCACACAAAAATAACAGACTCGGCATTGAGCTGCAGATTTGGTACAAACTGGTACCGGAGTCAGCATGTGTGTTGCCTAGTTGGCTTATGCAAAGCAAACCGAGCAGAACACAATTACAAACATAGCATTTTGATTGTAAAGGTAAACAATGCTTTATGCAATCTGTATAATTGGCTTCTGCTTAATAATCCTATGCAATCCTATAAAATATAAATGCTTCCTAAAAGTGTTTGCTATATAATTGATATGAATAAAGTACCAAGGTATAGAAGGCTGGCTAATACTATAAAGCTATGCTAAATGTCAAGTGTGTGTTCATCATTTTCCGAATGAGAGATTGGTATCCACATCACGTGTCCATGTCATCGCCACATACGTCACCGTGTCCACCACAATATTGTAAGGGATTGAACACCCCACCGGTCCTCAGGTCATGGCAGAGCTTGAAGATGACACTGACGACTGTAAACATACTGGTGATGCTAGCCGTCCATTTGTATTGTATTGTTGCTATAGGCACCGGCTGGTGGTCTCTGAACTATAGTGTAAATTCCTGACCATCAGCTGGCTACCTTCTACCAGTAGCCGTCCTAAGGCACGCCTATTACTTTTAGTATATATATATATTGCATTGTGCCCTGTGTGAATCCGGGTCTATTCGCAACTGTTGTTTCAAAACTAGGCGTTCAGGAGTGAGGCTACTTAGGCATTAGATGGGGTAACTATGTCCCCAACCAAAAACTCCAAACCACAAATATAAACAGTCAGTTTCCAAATGGTAGTTTCAAAATGTCCGTGCACTGCCCTGTGTAGGCTCTCTCATTCTTACCTGATAGTTATCTATGGGCAGTTGCCAATACACTGTTATACTTACACTTATACTTACACTTATCTCTCTCTTATAATTATTGTAATGTGCTGTGCTGGATCCCTCACCCCTTTATCTAAGGCTGTGTTCGGATTCTGCTGCATCAACGATAAACACCAAAATTTGACTGCCACACGTGCATTGTGTTTGGAATATCACAACCAGATGACGACGTTATTTGCTAGGTTAAGAGGGGGAAACCCCCATCACATCTTACTGCGACTGTTTTTTGATAAGCCATAGCATTTTTCCAACCATTTCAGCCAACCAAGCCAACCATTTCAGATTATTGATTGACAGTTTTGATTGACAGTTTGTTCCGTCTAGTAATAATTAACTACTACTATTATGATGGTGTCAGTATTTTGTTATTGAGGACACCCATGCTCTGTACTATTGTTATATCAATAATAAATGACACCAATTAACAGTTCACAGCTAACAATTATAGCAAGCAGCGGACTTCGATTGTCTTTAGCTAGCCTCAGGCTGATACATAGTGTCAATTTACAATACATACATATAAATAAAAATGACCCAATTAAAATTTCAGTTGAAGTCTGCTATGTTTGCAATGCTCCTAGGCTATGCTCCTAGGCTATGCTCCTAGGCTAAGGCTCAGTGATTAGACTGTGATTTGAAATAAAAGTTGGATTTCTGTTGCAGAACAAAACGAACAGGTAGTAGTTTGATGTGGCTTCTCATCAATTACGATGAGCTGTGTTACATCAACCCATCGTAAAAACAGCATGGGTTTGTTGCAGTTACAACCGGAATGCACCCGATATAACATGGATTGTTCTCACCGTCAACACGGCTCATTAGATCTGGAAAGCATAGTCCATTATGAAGAAATATGGACTGCCCTCTAAATGTGTCAGGGTTTCTACTTCTAGACAGAATAAATATCCTCCACACATTATAGGCGTAGCCATTGCTGTTTGGTTATCCAAAGGGTCAAGTCTTGTCCTTGCAGTACAACTTGAATCGCTTACCACTCAGATATAATGACACACGCTGTTGTAGGTTACACAAACCAATGAACATTCTGCACAAATACAGCGAAAAGTTCAAGCATACTATGATAGAGACACTGAAGAATTTGCTGCCTATATGCAGAGAAACAAAGGAAAAATAGAGCTCTTGGATGGACTGAGACTGCAACTGACCAACCTGGACGACGGGCCGAGATTGGAGAAGTTTGACAACTACCAGCAGCTAGCTGACAAGATCACGCAAGCTTTCCTGGAAGACATACCAATATGTGTGTGGAAGCCACAACAAGCATTCACACCTAAAGGTAAAATTCAATAGCACAATGTAGTATTGCAACCAGCAGCCCCACCCAGATACGGAGAGTGGGCTACACTGGAATGATATTCACCCATTGAAAAGCATTTGGCTTTATTTTGTTTAGCTCTTGAGATTATAGTATTTCACGTATACAGCTTGTACCTTATACAATGCTGCTACTTTTGCATAGCATGATGGTCTTAGTTTGTGCTGTAAATTTATGGTGTTGTTATGTTTATTAGAAATTCAACATCATGAAATGATAAAACCGAATACTTACAATAAAATCTGATATAGTATTAAGAAAAGAAAAAGCTAACTAATTACTAATAGACATAAAATAAGGTAAACAACTACTGGCACATTTTCTTGTTCTGGGCCTTACAGGATAAAATTTAATGTTGAGACGGGAGGATGCAGGATTGTTGTCAAAAGATATTCTATTAAAAAGTGGATGCTTTGGACACCCCACTATTCGACTAACACGCCTCTGACTAAATTTAAAAGCAGATGGTCACAGAACATGAATTTAAAGGTTAAAAATACAGCGAAAATGTAAATTCTGGCTTAATTATAGTTTGCCAATTAAGAGGTAGTTGAAAACTATTTTTAAAATATACAATTTAAACAGTTTAAATCGCATGCTGGTTTTAGTTTTTAAAAATCCACCCAATATGGTAGGCAAATGAGACCTTCCAAATGTGATCTTCGTCCAAGATTAATATCTGTTGCAAAAGGAAGCCATGTTGCAAAAGGATTATTGGCCTAGTCTAAGTAAGGAATGTGATCTTCATATAACGATTAATTAGTTGATAGTCAAGTCAAGGACAAGTCAAGGACAACTCCCTGATATGAACATACATGCCATATAGACTACACCCACAAGGGAAGGGATAAATGTCATTGGGGAAACTGTCACAATGATATTCACACTCACTCATGCTGACCCTCATTTTATATGCTATTTAGCTATTATCATTTCTCACAATCTCCTTCTATTTGAAAATAGCGGTGATGTCGTGGCTGAGTGGTCTTGTAGGACGGACTGCTTGTAATTGTAAGTCTCACCTATCATAGCTTGAAGAGTTTAGTCTTGGGAATTTCATCTACTTTCTCTTCATCTAATTTCATCTACTTCTCTGTCTCCTGTTGGTTTCCAGAGCCATTGACTTCCTCTGCAATGAAAACTGTACAACGCATCAATATTGATTATATATATTGATCAATATATTTATTATACACTACTGGAAGAAATTATTGGTTGGAATTAAGTTTAGCTAATTTCGCTAATGGAAAATTTGCAAAATATTAAATCCATTAATATGTAATTCCTTCAAAATTTTAGGGTTTTAGTAGTAAAATTAGAAGGTTATATATAGAAAACAACACTGTGTGCGATTTTAAGTTACGCTAGTTCAAAAGTGGCTAAAAATAAAGTCCGCTAATCTAGTTTTGTGCCGGGGATAGCTAAAATTAAGTCTGCTAATCATTGCTTCCAGTAGGGTATCACAATGTAATCATTGCTAATAGGTGTGCTTTAGTCAACACTGTCAAATTCTTTTGCAATTCTAGAGAGATTAGTAATCAGGATCAATTTGATGCTGCCGAGCTCTATAATATTTCTATTCATCAGGTGTTGCCTGTAGAGAATTACAAAGAGACGTAGTACAGATACCTACATCCATCGAGTTAGACAACACGAGTTATAAAACAGAGAGATGCTGCTACGCCGTCGCCTTTCAAGCAAATGAGAAACTGTGGGTGGCCCACGATAGGGGACTCTCATTCTACAACATGAACGGTGATGTGGAGGAGCATATGCGCTTGCCTGAGAAGACAGATAGCCAGGAAATTCCATGCACAGCAGTAGCACCATGTAAGGCAATCATTTACTATACTGAAGAAGACTCGGGATTGGGTAGAGTGAAAGCCATTCTTTCTACAAGAAGCTCCTGCAGCCCTTCGATTGTTATTTTCCCCTATGGAATTGAAGCCGGTAGCGGTACAACCAACTTGGCAGCTTCTGAAAATTACCTTGCACTTACTGATAGGAAGAACAACAAGATTATCATATATAATAGAAGCACTGAGGAAAGAAAGTCTTGCGAGCTGGGCGAGTGCCCCACTGGAATATGTTTCCATATGGATGGTGATCTCTTGGTTACAGATGAAAGGAATGGAACACTATCCAAGTATCTTATCAATTTAGATGGAACAGCTGAATTGAGTGCTCAAATATGCGATGGACTAGAAGCACCTGACGCTATATGCCTGGACTCTGTGGGCCTCATCTATGTCAAAAGCAACACACAAAAGAAAGTGTACGTCATATCAGAAGGTGAGTATGAACTATTCTAGGCGTTTGATACTGGGTTATCACAATATTATAATCAAAGATCCAAAAATCAAATCAAGAATCAAATCATAATCAAAAATTATGCTGTTTGCACTGGAAAATATCGATTGGGCCTACCGAACCTGGAATGTCATTATACATCATTGTTAGAAATCAGCAAATACCAGCTGTGGTTGATCGTTTCTGATATTGTTGTTGTATGTACATAAACTTTTCGTTCATATTGATTTCTGATCCAGGTTGGGTTATAATATCAAAACAGCCACACAATACAATACTAATTTGTTTCCACGCAGGTAAAATCCAGGGATTCTTACCACACGGAGCACTGCACACTGCACAAGGGGGTATAGATATTCGTGGAGATAAGTTGGTAGTGGCAGGATTTGATGCCAAGGAGTTTCAATGTTTCACCATCAGGAGAGAAGAGATGGCCTAAACTTCCTCCAATCTATGGCTCTTCCGATAAGACAACTGGTGGATATAATATAATATATCAACAATACCATATCATGTCTAGAGACCTGCCAGGTGCGGCCACTATAAACAGTAGTGACCTGCCAGGTGTGGCCACTATACACGGTAGTGACCTGTCAGGTGCGGTCACCAGGTGCGGCAATGGGTGTTGGGGTGGCGGTGGTCACCACTCCAACACCCATCGCCAATCCGTGGGCACATAACTCCCAATGCATGTGGCTTGGTAAGCCAGGCTAATTCCCACTATGCCACCATGCAAACTGATTATAGTTATTCAACTAGTAAAGGACATAGCATGCTTGCCACTCCGGTCTTGCAGCAATGAGACGTTTAAGTTAACTGGTTAGCATACCAAGACTGGGCTCAATAATGGAGGTTTTCGTCCCGTAGAAGGTTTTTCCTCCTTGTCTATCGAGCTAATATAATGCTCAGTTGATTTCCTATAATTATTTATTATATTATTGATTTACTACTTAAACCCATAATTATGCCTGTCCGCCAAAAACGATTTATCAAATTTGTATAAATGTTTTAATGATTTTCAATGTTTTAATGATTTTCAATGTTATATAATTTAATTTATGCAATTATGGATGATAACCATTATACATTCTTTATATAACTTGGCAAAGATCTACACTGAATGTTTGAATGGGTATAATAGATAGATATTTATTAGGGCTGCTGATTAATCGAATATTAACTGAGATTAATTAATTTTGAAGATGAACTAGAGTAATTCATTTGTTAGT
>JAOQGN010304289.1:0-15213 GCA_027564295.1 Himantozoum antarcticum
TTCCTTGTTGTTGTTACCGTCTTTGTTGTTGTTACCTTCCTTGTTGTTGTTACCGTCTTTGTTGTTGTTACCTTCCTCGTTGTTGTTACCTTCCTTGTTGTTGTTGCCTTCCTTGTTGTTGTTACCGTCCTTGTTGTTGTTACCTTCCTTGTTGTTGTTACTGTCTTTGTTGTTGTTACCTTCCTTGTTGTTGTTACCGTCTTTGTTGTTGTTACCTTCCTTGTTGTTGTTGCCGTCCTTGTTGTTGTTACCTTCCTTGTTGTTGTTACCTTCTTTGTTGTTGTTACCGTCCTTGTTGTTGTTACCTTCCTTGTTGTTGTTACCTTCCTTGTTGTTGTTGCCGTCCTTGTTGTTGTTGCTTTTTCTTGTTGTTACCGTCCTTGTTTTTGTTACCATCCCAGATGCTGATAAATCGCATGTGGCATGTGCCCTAACTATCTGTCCGGAAATAATGTATGTATGTATAGAGTAGATGGTCATCTGGCAATGTTCATCACTTTTCAGAAAAATGGTAGTTTCCCGCTAGATTTCTATCTATAAATATTATTATTTACAGCAGATTGGCCGTTACTATTAGATAATCAGGCACTGTTAGATAAAGCTACTGGACATTTTGAGAACACAGAACACACACAATCAGTTTTCTTTGCTGCAGTTTTCTGTAGCTATTTTCTTTGCTACAACATGTAAATATCCCTATTTGTATTTTGTACTATTTTTAAATTCCTGGTTTTCTAAAATCACTCAATTGCCTAATCCAAGCGGAAGTATGGGAACAGATGTTGCTAGCAAGTAATTGTTAAAACACTTTTTTTCAACTGTTTGTGATCTTGATAACACTGCTTGTTTACGCACAGGCTTTGCCAGTAGTAACCTCTTTGGGAGTAATGTATTTGTTTTCTGCCCACTTTCTGTCATTGCATGTGAGCAGATAACTCCATAGTGAGCAGATACCTCTGTAGTGGGCAGATAACTCTATAGTGAGCAGGTAACTCTGGAGTGGGCGGGTAACTCTGCAGTGAGCAGATAACTCTGTAGTGGGCAGATAACTCTGTAGTGAGCAGATAACTCTGTAGTGAGCAGATAACTCTGTAGTGGGCAGATAACTCTGTAGTCAACAGGTGGGTATAATATTATTTGCCTTTTTCATATTGCTCTCCTATTGCCGAGTTGTAAAAGGCTATGTAAATATACAGTGAATGAGTGGTTGAGGTTTTGTTCAACGCCTGTTTGACTGGCGGCAAGTGGGTGCTCCCACCCTTTTCTGTGACCAAAAGAGGTGGCGCTGCCGTATTATTACTATTATTATTTTGAAATGGGAAAGCGTTGACATCAAAACACAGATATTTATATACTCATAATGCTGTAGTCAAGCTCCATGGGACCAAGACCCATTGCCGTTGCTCATTACATTTCCTGAAAATCGGACTTGAGATATTTTTACGTGCTCACCTGTTTCGAATATACGAGACCTCCAGTATTGTTTATGTTGAACAGAACACCTATAGCTACGTGACAAGGTCCTTAGTTGAAACCGTCAGTGGCAGCAGGTGGGTATAGAGCTTTATAGAGCTATAGAGGGATTCTCTTACTCTAATTCCTGCACTTCACCACAACATAATCTCAACTCGCTGCCTTGGTAATTGCCACTAAAATTAATTTAATTCGTCTCAGCATATCGATTTTTCAGTGACAAAGCAATGCTCCAATAGAGTCAGGTAGTGAGACTTTCTGGAAACATAATTATTCATGCTGCTAACACACGCTAGTCATTGTTCATGAGGAGGCAACTTCAAGATTATCCACTATTATTGTACCATTGCAGATGTATTAGCCATAGGACCAAATAGCCTGTGATAATAAAAAACGTTACACTTGCTTAGTTGTTTACTAGTTTACTAGTTGACTTAGATAGTTGTTTACTATTTATATTTGACATGATATTGACATCTAAAGACATTTAAACTGGTGCGAAATAGCAGACTGTCTCATGAATTGGTTTAGGTGGTGGCCATTAGTATATTTGTGGTGGCCATTGTAGAGGCTAAGAAGATACATTTCCTGCAGCAAATGGCTTTTCTCCTGCCTAGTCTCTTTTCACTGGTTAGCAGGTCACCGGGTAGGTAACTTCTAGCCATGATCTAAGTTTATGTGATAAACACTACAAGCCAGGGGCGTATATTGCACACCCGAAGACCCACATGTTTGGACATAGAATCTGAGCCTACAAAAACTCTTTTTGTAACTGTTTAGTGGAAATTTCAATAAAACACATCCAAACCATCAAAAAAATCATCGAAAGTCAACACCCTAACAAATTTTTTCAACCTCGAACAAAAATTTTCAACCCCTGACATTTTTCCCGAACTCCCAAACAACAACAAAATTTCTGCTACCAGGGGCAATCTATAAATGTTAGGGGGTTAAATTTCACACAATATATGCCCATGCTACAAGCGATGCTTTTTACGACTATTGGTAAGAGGAGGCAATTGGTACATAACCCACTATGTGCACGACCACATCTGAACTATATCTGCTATATTTTGAGAATGGTTGCATTGGAGTTGTGCTATACCAGATTAGTGTTAATTTTGAGTTTTATCCTCTCCCGCTGATTGCTGCATTTTACTACGGTAATTGGAATACAATTATTACCAATACAGCATACTAGCAATAGCAACAATTTTCCTATCAAAACGATTTAAATAATAATTATATATTGTTGAAATAATAATGTATTATTTACAAGTATGTTATCGTTGTCAATGAATTATTTTGCAATGAGCGACTAAATTATTGTAACATTGTATGAATTTTAATTTTAAATCTGTAAGTATTTCAGTAAAAATATATAGTCTGGATGTAGTGACTTCATGGTAGCTCTACTAATTATTTTATATTCTCAATATATTTTTTGTACTCTCTAAATGACGTTTTACCTCGCAGGAGCCGCTGATTGTTAATTTCAGTCTCTGCAAGTCTGCATTTCATACCAAATATGCTATGTTACTTCGTGAATGACGATGTATTTAATTTTTTGCAGTGATGACTGAGGGGCTACATCACAGTGATGTAGTATATTGATTGAGATATTAGCATGAGATGGGACAACCTAGAGACCACACGCCGATTGGTTCACCAGGTATAGATTCTTTATTGTCTGCAAATCTATAATGCTGCAAATAAGAATGCTGTAAACTTTAGAATAGATAGTTGTTTACTCTTTCTAATACTTTAAAGTTTAGAATCTAGCTATGTGTGATATTTAGTTTAGTTTAGTTTATTGAATACCATACATTTAATATCTTAAAAAACACTAATGGTAAAAAACACTAATGATGAAAATGCATGCTTCTCGAATGCTTACACAAGTATATAAAAATAGATTAAGATTTGTTAAAAGGTGACATATAAAATGGGAAATAACTTGTTTCTCCTTTGATTGTATGAGCTTTAGTAGGTTGATATGTTGTATGGATCTTGAACGATGTAATAATAATAATATCGTGCTCGCCAGGCATATTATTTTAAGTGGTAATTCATTAGCACCAGGATCTGGTCGAGGGAAACCCACTGCGCATTGCGTGATATTACTATTAGTTCGACTGGCAAGGAGGAAAAACCTTCTACGGACAAAAACCTCCAGGTTGTAAGTGAGACTCGAACTCACGTCTTTGCAGTTAACTTGCGTCATTGCTGCAAGACCAGAGTGGCAAGCACGCAACCAACTCGGCCACTTAGACCTTTGTTCTATTACTATTCAATTTAATACGACTAAAAAGAGGATGGTGTATATCCTATTATGTTCTTTCTGCCTAAAGATTCTCTGGCTTTGACTAAAAATGAAATCACTAATGGTAGGTAAGGTAAAACAAATTGTAGCCTGGTCTCATATGAAACATCATTGGAACATTTGTGTTAGAGATATTTTTACAGCTATTTCTACACAGACAGTCTGCAGACACCTTTCCTAATTTAATAGACATGCTTAGTGGCTTTTATGCTGTCATTGCTAATGAATTATTTTATTTTGAGGTTAAAAGCCAGCCTTTAGACATCATGCTGTAGCATGTGAGGTTACATTGATTATCTGATATGCATATAAATATTTTCACAGATAAATGATGTTTTGGCTACATGTTTGTGAGGCAGGACATGATTGCTATATGGCAGGATATGATTTATATTCATCAGCAAACTCTTAGGCACAACATCTGGTATGCCTGGTACAACTCTGGTATGCCTGGTACAACTCTGGTATGCCTGGTACAACTCTGGTATGCCTGGTACAACTCTGGAATTTGCAATATCTCCCATATTTCTTATAATTGTTACATTTTGGCTGAAAATTGAACTTGATACTCTTGATCTTGATACTCATGCATCAGCCATGTCAATTTCGCACTCACTTGGCTGATGCAAATCTGACACACCAGTTTTGTACTTCCATACTGATGGTGTTGTGGATGTGGCTTGGCGTACTGGAAGTGAAGTCTTCCAGGATACATATTCCCAGCATGTTGCTTATATACACTTAATATTTGGGAGATCAAAGTGTTATATAGTGTAATTAACATATTCCATGGCACATAGTTTTACTGCAGTGCTATAGGATGCAGTGCCAGGGAAAGCATTGATATTAGATATCAAACAATCAATCTACAGTTCTACATTCTTGTTTCTTCTAGCCTCACGCCAAATAATTCTAAAGATGAAAAGTGTTGTATAACTGTGTAGCTTGATAGTGTAATTCATTAACCACATGATCAAAAAGACAATACAGATAAGCTAAATCATTTCACTGACATGACATCTCAGATCCTACTCCAAATTCAAACAGGTAATCACACTTGGATGCTCACAATACTTAACTAACATTAAAATATTGTAATAACGTATGTGTGATGTAGATGGGAGTGACAAACAACTAGCGACAGCGCCGCCAGCTGCATTCCAGATGTGAAGAGATCCGTTGTCGTCAGTAATAGTTGAACCGTAAAACGATATTGAAAAATTAATTTGCGCATTAAAATTATGATCTACATGTAGTATGATATACAATTCCAGTGATGGAATGCGCTGTGCCAGTGATGCAAAGTGACTTCAATGAGGCAACGGAGAGAGCTTTCGCCACTTGACATTTTCACTCTTTCTCCTCTCGATTTTTAACAATGTATTGTGCCACATTGCATATATTTGGCATCACCCCCATCCGGCATCTACGACTCACACCTCTGCCCCATCCTAGTAAAGGTTTCAGTAAACGTATACATTCCTGATTAACCTAGATACTATAATATGATAAACATATTAAGCTGATATATTTTACACACCTGAAAAAATTGATAGTTGAATAATCAAAGCAAAATTGTATCCATGAAAAATCCTGTTGATTTTTTACTAGGTATTTGAAATGTTGCAAGCTTTGAAGTTTCAGACATTATCAACCATCTTAGGTAAATGTGTGGCATAATACAACTTGATTCATTCACAATTCTGCATTCTTTCCCTGTTGGCTATATATGAATATTGATCAACCAATCAGAATTAACGATTGTATGTTGTAAATGTGTTTTGTGGATTATCATGCATGAATCAAATGTTGGTGGAGGTAAATTATGTGCTTCAAATTTTTTTTGCATTCAGTTTTCTCTTTTGATCTGACTTAGTCAGTAAACTCCACTGTTAGCTGAGCATCGGAGGAATAGTAACTAAAATAAAGCAAGCAACACAAGCGTTTCATTAAAATGATCAGTGTCACTAGGAACTATTGGTGTATGTAGTTTAGTGTACAAGTTTTTAACTGGACACGGAATCCGACAAAAGTGATTAAATCATTTGGGCAATATTAATAAATTACTGGAGAAGTTTTAAAGAGGTGAAGAGGGAAGAAAAATTACTGAAAGGTATGTATATATTATACATGTGTATTATATATTATATGTGTGCGCTTTATTTCCTTTTATGTCAATAATGAGATTCTCTTGCAAATACTTGTTTTTATTTTTGTAGGGCGTAACAATATCTGCTAATAGCTATCCTCATTTTTAGCGTTTTCTATTAATGTAAAGCTAATCAAAACTGAAGTTTTTTGTGAATTTGTATCCAACAATAATGCAGTGTGAAGGCCTGTAATTGTTGTATATATATTTTAGGCTAGCTGGTAATGAGGAGATGAGAATTGTGTCTGGAGATTAGTGTATATCCATATAGGATGAGGTTCACATACGCTACTAATGTAGTCCATGCTATATTGAATATATTGCATATTACATACTCCATGCCAGTCAGCATCCGTACATGCACAGGTAGGTTGGTATAGCACAGGTAGGCTGGTATAGCACAGGTAGGTTGGTATAGCACAGGTAGGTTGGTATAGCACAGGTAGGTTGGTATAGCACAGGTAGGTTGGTATAGCACAGGTAGGTCGGTATAGCACAGGTAGGTCGGTATAGCACAGGTAGGTTGGTATAGCACAGCTTCAGATTATCCTTTGGGGTTGGTGGTTTGGGTATCCATCTCGGACTTTCTCCTCACAAATTCTATTCACCAATTGCAGTGGATTTTCCAATCTAATTCAAGCCAATTGCTACATTTTGTGCCAGCTGCTTATATTTCATATTTGCTACTACTAAGTATCAAACTGTTGATGGCTTGATGCTGCTTTGACAGATTTTCCAACAGTTTCACTTTGCCTTGCCGTCTAAATTACCAACATGTCACCACGTGTAATAATACCAATCATGTCACCACGTGTAATAATAATCGGTCTTCACTTAGAGGCTGGTTCATTCCTGCAATAGCAGTGATGCAAATTATCTTCAAAAAAATGGGCTTGTTCCACCCCAATAACTGGGAGATTTCCACCTCAGCCTTCTCAATTTCTAATCATTACATAATATGTGGTATAGCTGTATTGTGCCATAAGCCATGTATGCTTAGATACTTTGTGTCCAGGGAGAAAGTTCATTAAAATGACTTATATTTTGTTCAGTTGTTTGAAAGTTGTTATTTGCTCAATGTTTGCGTCCAACAGTTGGCAATAATTATTACCTAGTCTGTCCCAAACCAGTTGAGACCTATCAAGGTAAGCAAGTTAATGTTACATAGTCAGATAGTTTATTATTCAAACTTATCCAAACATAAATCAACTTGGAATCTTTAAAGAAACATAAAGCAGATAAAACAACATAAAAACTATAAAAGTCACATAAAATCTATAAAAATGACATTAAAGATGTTTAAAACAATATAAAAATATGTATAAACTGATGTAAAAATCTATAAAACAACTTCAAATCTATCAAGATATTCTATACTAGGAGTTAATACCTTGTAATTAAATTGTCATATGCATTGTCATATGCATTGTCATATGCATTGTCATATGCATTGTCATATGCATTGTCATATGCATTGTCATGCATTGTCATATGCATTGTCATAGTTGGTATATTTCTACTACAGGATTCAAAACGTTTCATTACAGGATAAATTTCGTAAATAAAAGAATCCAATGCACTTTTTATAAATAAATGAAATAAAATAAATCCAAGGACTTTTTATCTGGTCAACCAGTGAGCTAATCTTGCAGATTGATATATTTCAGCTTAATTATTGGTTTAATCACAGCAACATGTTGTAAATGTAGATAACATCGTAATTACATTGCCAGGCCATCAACATCAGTCAC
The DNA here is from genome assembly GCA_027564295.1 of Himantozoum antarcticum. Taxonomy (NCBI): domain Eukaryota; kingdom Metazoa; phylum Bryozoa; class Gymnolaemata; order Cheilostomatida; family Bugulidae; genus Himantozoum; species Himantozoum antarcticum. The sequence continues at coordinate 7,697 of JAOQGN010304289.1, forward strand.
TAGTGCCAACTGATTGCTATGTAGCTACACATTCTAAACTGTTTGCACTTTGTTCACATTGGGGTAAAACTCTGGCGGCGAAATTTGTTTGGTCTGCGATTGCTGCATTGAATGTATCATTTGCCAATATTGGTTGGAATATTTAAGTCTTGTAATAATGATAAGTTCTGCATATGTAATTGTCTAATTGTTCATTTGCCTCCCTAACACTTGTTATTATGCAATGAGTACGGCTCCATAACATATTAAGATCTCTCTTTTAAGGTTGCCGAATCTAAGGTTTACTAGTTCAATGCAGTTATTCAATGTTTAATTTCAAAGGTATGTGTAATTGTATGCTTGTCTAGTATGTTATTGTATTCAAATTAACTGGTTAATGAAAAATCTCATTTCAAATTAAGATTTTTCATGACAGTAAACCATGTATATTGATAATATTTTTGGGCACACATATTATACATTTGACAAGGTTTTCCATTTTATTGGTGGGCTATCAAGCTTTGTTGGTGGGCTATCAAGTTTTGTTGGTGGGCTATCAAGCTTTATTGGTGGGCTATCAAGCTTTGTTGGTGGGCTATCAAGCTTTATTGGTGGGCTATCAAGCTTTGTTAATTACCAATTTTATGCCTACCTAAAGGGCAACTACTGTAGTTTTCAAAAAGTCACCATTAGCTTTTTAGCTCAACAAAGAAGAAATTCATCTAAATATAGTAGAGAAAAATGTAACAAAGGTTAATCCGTGAATACCACCATAAGTCATGACGGTATTCCATACATTCGTTTGATCATAGGCTATTGTCAATTGGGTATTGTGATCGTAAGAAGACCACTCTCAATGTAATATTAGACCAAGAATACTATCACTATATACAGGCTATTGAATACCTGTCTCCTTCATGTGTTGGATCACTAGCTAAATTTGTGTATTTAGGAAGTGTGATTGTGGATAAAATTAGGTTGGCACACATCACTCTTGTATACAAAGTATACTGTATCAGTTTTAAACTTTGAGGAACAAGATTAAAGAGCTTGTATAAATCACTGTGGTTTCTGTCGCTCTCTGTAGTTTTAACAGTAAACATGGACAAAAATAGCATGAACAACATTGCTATCACAGACTATTTAGTCTTTTGTTTTACAAATACTGTAACTCTTTGGGCTCCTGCATATACACGCTACTTTAATTTTCCCTTCATGAAGCATAAGGATGGTGAAGAGGCATTGCACAAGCTACCGTAATTAAATGTTGTGTCATTCCAAAATAATACCGATCTACTGTCCCTGCTTGGAACTCCGAATAGAAAAAGTACACTAGTCTTTGTTAATCCAAAGTTAACGCATACTAATTGCATGTTATCGCATAGTTTTGCATCATTGCATTATTACATATTACGCGTATGTTCTTCTATTGACCTCTGGAGTTGGTTTGCTAGCGCAAGACTTTGGCTACTCTACCCACCAGTTGGTTTTCCATAAAATGCCCTTATCCCTAAAAATGACAATATTTAAGGTCGAATATTAGTATTGTGCCATACCATTATAAACCATATCCTTGCTTTATTTCCTCAGGCACACTGTTACATAAAAATAACAACTTCCGAAACAGTTTTGTGAACTAAAAACGTGAAATCATGATATCATGAATTTTAAATAAAAATCAAACTACAAAAATTAGTGATTAGGTTAATTATTTACTATTCATTTATTTACTACGTTTCAGCGGCATTGCCGCTACTCATCGCTACACAAAAGTTTTGTTGAAATTCAGATGCAATAAAGACCCTAGAACTGTTACGCAATAATTGTAATATAGCATCCCCCCACATCCAAGTCAAATACAGAAAAATCTTCTAGCCAATGGCTTATGGTTCTGAAATATTGATGTGATATTACAAGGTGACACTGCTAAGTGTAGTGTTCACTGCAGCTGCTATTGCATTAGTAGTTGTCTGTACCTTTTTTTTATCATTAATGCAGCTTGTAATCATGTATGCTCATTACCACTGTAATAATTTTGTGTTTTTATCAAGTCGGATGCAATAAAGAATGTATTCTCTTATTCTCTAAACATAATGAATTGTAGAACATTAAAAACAAACACAAAAGTTCTTTGATGTTTGAACATTTTTGCGCTATCAACTTTTTAATCACCATTCAAGTGCATTCTAGGTGTTAATGTGAAATATAAGAAGAATTTATGCAGCGTCTGCAAGGTCTTTTAGCATTAAGCATCCCAGGTAGCAAGTACAAAGATTTATAAGACTGAAGCTTTTGATAAGAGTACTTGTTAGTCTGTCCCACCTGCTTGTCCATCTCCCAACAGGAGTGGATTGGAATGGAAACCCTACATTATATAGTATTTTCAATAATAACTTTTTATTTTCACATTTGCATGGTTGTGATTACTAATAATCTTATCAAATGGGTCTCAAATGCTATAACATGGTTTAAATGACTGGACTTGGTTGGAACTGGTCTTGATGACCATTTCCATGGGGACTGGTAAATGGTTGGAAACTTAACTTGCCACAACATAGAGTAGTGTTTTCTGAAACAATTGTCCTTGCTCGATTTTAATTTATTGCACACAATAGGTGGGTTGGGGAGCAGCAGTGAAGGGTAGGAAATGTAATCCCCTCATTGCATACAATAGGTGGGTTGGGGAGCAGCAGTAAAGGGTAGGAAATGTAATCCCCTCATTACCATCATCATGATTTGTGAGAGTTGTTATCCAGTCTTTCTTTTTTTACAATCAGTACCTTTGATTATCATTATAGTTACATATAGGCCTACAATGTTACAATGATTAATGCAACTTTATGGTAGATTATCTTTGAAAATTAATGGCATATTTTGCTATAAGGCAGCTGTTCTCTATCACTACATAGAAAAACAAGGAGAATTATTTCATTGTATGTGTTAATTTCTTAAATCTTATCTTTTTAGATTTGAAGCCTCTGTACCTACTCAATCATGTTATACCCAATCGTTATAGTCTACCTCGAGGTGTTAGTATTGTTTATGATGAAGCACACAGTCTACATGCATACAAGCTTAGTGAACACGCTGGGAATCTCAACTTTGCAGCCACCGATATATTTACTCGATGTACATATTGGCCTGAAGAATACTCAGTGTTAGCTACATTCAGATTATCTCCAGACGCTGATATACCCATGTGGGAAGATGGCTACCTGTTCAGTCTTATACCTCAGACTAGTGTTCATTTGAAACTTGGCGTGAGCGTATCTAGAGAACGGGTGACCATATTTTACAGTGATTATAAAATACAGCCCGGTAAAAAATCTATTAGTTTTAATCGAAAACTTTACGATGATCAATGGCATACAATCATTGTGACAGTGGCTGGCAATGTGGTAGGACTTCGAGTTGATTGTGGTAAAGTGGAATCTCAAGCCTTTCAAAGGACATTTCCAGCTTTTCTCGACACAACTGGTGATAATATACATGTTGGCAATAGGAAAATATATCCGGGTCAGTTCAGGGTAAGTACTGAATGCCACCGACAATGAGTCAGAGTCTGCATGAGTTAATATGATGATTTATTTGGGCAGAAAACAATTGAGAACACTGATTGAATATGTTCATAGGTAAGATAATCCCCCTAATATTGTTGTTAAAAACCATTGTGTGTCAAGACATCACATGTTAAACCGCCATTTTTATGTTTAATGTTCTATAAAAAAACGGTAACACCTAGCTAAGAGTTAGGCTATAAATTACATTGCACTTTAAAATGTGAGTCAACACAGGTGATTACGTCACTGCGCTAATAATTGTTTCTGTGGCTGTCGGCGGTGCATAGGCTAAACATTTCCAAATGCAAGCTATCACTGATAGGAGGCGATTGCTTGACTAAATGTAGTGATTTGTGTTTGAATAATAGTGATTAACATTATATATTTGTTATAAAATACAATAATATAACTACATGTATGAAGAAAATGGCTGCAGCGGCTCACAATGTAAACCAAAGTGATGCATTGCTATAACGTTATAATAGACACATACAACACATTACTTGAATATATTATTTTCAAACTCGTCACTGAAAGGTGTTTCAAGTAGACCCAAACCAACAAATGACTCACTTAGCTTTGAAGGTTAATTTCTCAATCAAAGCAAATAGACAACTAGAAAACTGATTTAAATACTACATACTTTATTGAAGGTTATTCAACCATCCCTAATAGTTTTTGAATAATCATTAGGACTTGAAGCTAAACAGTGTAGAACTTCTGCTCAGGTTTTCAGCACTTGAGGTAGTGGTAAGTTCAGTTGAGTATTCACTAATGGCTTTGATCTTCTGAATAACGTCAATTTGTGTTATAAAATTCAGTAATTAAAATATTATTCAGATGGAGAATTTGCACTCGCTTAAGATATACTATTTATTTGTTGTAATCCAGTTATGTTGCCAAAAAAGTACTCAAATGTGATAAATGATTATCATGATTAGAAGGAGTTGTATCAATTTCTCTTAAGCTGTTAAACCACTAAAAAATGTGAACATTATTGTGTACTATCAATTTGCTAATATTTTTCATGTTATTAGGTTGCATTATAATTTTATTTGTACACTAAACATATTATACCTATTATAACAAAACATGGCAAAACATCCATCTGTATGGAATGATGTCACTGAACAGTTATGGGTAAAAATTTATTTGGGTCATATTTATTGTGTGGTGCTGTTGACCACGTTAGACATCGCCAACATTGGACAATTTATACCAAGCCACTTTTCCTGTCAGTCCTATATATGGTATTATGAAAAGCATTCTATTCGCTTATAAATAATGTCCGGGTTGTTTTTGAACAACTCCATAATTTCAGTTAGTGCATTGCTACGTTAGTGCAGTTAGTGCATCTTCAGTTAGTGCATTGCTCACTACGAAATAAAGTAGCAGTCTTTGGTAGACGTTTATAATTTACATAAATAGTTAAAATTGTTACTCACATTTTCATGTTTTTTTGGTTTGAACTGCACTGCACACTACTGTAAAGCAAATACTGCTATCTGTTGTGTCATTAGTCCGCAAAAGATACCAGTCAACAGAATCCAAAGATAAATTTTTTAAAGACGGTGAGTTGAACAGTTGTTCAACAGGTGTAAATTTACTGATTAATTGAAAATCTTATTATCTGAGCTACATCATTTCATTGCCTTATATATCTATGATTTGTCAAATATTTTTGATAAACAAATTCACGTTCTCTGTTGAGCTAATTCCAACGATATGTTATCAGGTACCTCTTCAAATATCTTAATATTGCTAATATTGATATGATCTAACCATTCTAACCTGTATTATATACTCTAAACATTTATAAACTGACTAATCTGTGAGATAATCTACTGCTAAAACTTGCAACTCCGCTAAAGTCACAGTATTAAGGACATAAATATTAGACTGTGATCTTAAATGCAATTTAGAAGTGTTGATGGTGTGGTGGATATGCTGTCCTTATGGTTATCATACATTTATATTTATGGCTAATGCGGTGTTACCATCCGCCAGTCGGCCACTGGTACTACATGCAGGCTGTTGTGATTAAACTCATTGTTTTAATTAGTGAACAACTGAGAATTGCTCTTCCATTTACATGACACTTGCTTCTGAACACCTGAGTTTGGGAAACCAAATGTGACAAAGTGAAAACTATTGATTAATTATCCCATACATCAAATGAACATTTTGTGAGTATGTTCATCTTTTCTTTCTAATACTTCATAGAATCAATTCACAATTTCAGTGAAAAGTGTGAATTAAACTATCGTAGCGCAATTGAAATATCAACAGACCATAAATCCTTTTCACATGGATATGTAATCTACGATATCATGGTAATAAAATAACAAAGAACCATTTAGCTGATTTCTGTAACATCAGTATACCGACATCTGGTTACACAAAGGCTAATCTTCTGCTCGTAGAATGCAGAATAAATTACTTTAATATTGCCAATGATTTTATTGGTGGCTAGGACATTGGGCCCTGTAAGAACAGTTATGAACAAATCGTATTGCTAGTGCAGAAGTAGTGTGAAGATTCATTGGTGTCTAGTAGCACCTGCATGGCAGAAAAATTAAATTAGAAATACAATTTATAATACTATAGCTATCAATTTCTTTAATATGCAATTAATATCAATGCTTTCAGTAAAAATATATAGAACACATTTTGTGGAAACAAAAATCATTAAAGTATTGCAATTCTCATGTTCTAGGATTTTTTTAGTAAACTGCATACCTTGTGTCAACTATGATGAGAAAATTGTCAAAAGAGTATTGAATTCTGTTGTTCATGCCAATATTTTAATGGATAGATTTATTGGCAAAGTGTTGAGGAAAAGTCAGAGCTGGCGACTAGCCGATTAAAATCAAGAAGGTTGGCGACACGTACTACGCTTACATTGAATGAACTGTTAAATCATATGAAGATTGAGTTTGAGTTCAAAACCAAAACATCTGAAGTATTGTATGACCTAGGTAGAGGTGGCCTGCTAAAATATTTCAGAGATCGTTGCGACCTACTAAATTATTTCAAGGTTAATTTCAGTTGACAATATTAACAAACAGGATCCTAAGTTTGGTTGTTGCTGCAACTTGGATCAGGAGTTGGAAGCTCTAACAAAACAAGCTAACCACAATAACAAACTGCTGTAACAGATGGAAGAGCCATCATTCACGCCACCATAATATCAATTACTTAATGGGTACATTAATATTATACAATTTATACTTCATAGCCAGTGATTCAGAAAGTTTTCTCACATTTAAACTATAAGCTTATCTTTGTATACTATGGATGAGTTATTCTTCATTTTAGCCTCAATTCATATATTTCATGGAGCTCAACTGGAGGTTCAAGAAATGGGTCCCTTAACTTTTCTTAAATATAGAAAGATAATTGGTTAACAATTCTATCAGCCTATATTAGTTCTGTTATTATTTTCCAGATTGTTGGTTAGTTTTGGTATATAGGATGAAATTCTAACATAAATCAAATATTAATTAACTTCCTCTGAGATCTTTCCACTGCAATACGACAGTGTAGATTTGTCAAGAACGCTTACCAGTTATTGTCCTGCGCTGTTGCCTATGACATCCCCATATGTACGTAGTCGATAATGCGTCTGGTTGATACTTATTGGTTGGGTTTGAGTGTTATGCTTAGTTGATACTACCCAAGCTTGGTGTTTGCGTTCGTTGGATATTATGTGTGGTCAGTGGTGTAGTGGTGAAAAAATCCTTGCCAGTACTCTATTTGCAAATGTAGCGATCCCGCGGCATACCGAGCCCAACACAGCAGGGGGTTGGGGGGACATTAACAAGATTATCATTGATGCTACAACGGTGTCACTACAACTGAAAAGGTCTTATATTATAGTGCTAATCTTATGCTTTCCTACCACTGACGTGAATGGAAGGCCAAAAGATAATTCACCAATAAGTTAATGTCACCAATAAGTTTCACCTTCCATATTGC